>JANDKE010000675.1:0-15978 GCA_027627275.1 Coprinellus aureogranulatus | reverse complement strand
CNTNAGTNGNNTNTAGNNNNGAAGAAAGAAAAGACCNTACATTGAAGAATAGAGCCTCCATCGTCGTCGCCGTCAAGGTACAGCCGCGGCGCCAGTTCGCCAAGTGGTCATACTTGGGACTTCCCACGGCCTGTANACGGTAGATGTCAGGGGTTATTCGGNTTGGGTGAATTGAATACCTTTNNCTCTTACCTTCACGATGCCAACGGTCGTGTCCAATNNATTTGAATTGCTCTTNGTAAACCGAGGTTTCTAGGGAATNCGGGCGCTCANAGCTCTCAAGANGAACTGCACTGGCCGGTACAAAGTCCGATCGTANTGGAGGCCGAGGTTTTTGCACTTGAATTTTCATGTTAGACTCATAGACTCTTTCATTCCTCCCACTACACCATNCCCAGTCACNTAGAAGTACTCAAGNAANNATTCATNTTGGNTTAGAGGTGCGTATNGTACAGTTNNATNGTACGCNNTNCCTCGACTGACNGNTTCACNAGNTTNTAGAGAAANATGCCTTGTGACTCAGTNGTACCNGTAATAGTGGAATCACGCATAGAANCACGCAACGAAAAAGACGCGTTACACGAGATTGAAGAGGANATGGACCGAAACCCCGTCGTAACGAGCTCTGAGAAGGTCTACAAGGTGCGCCNTACGCCATGTTNTTGGTGGTGCTGTTCACTGACACGTCTACGCATCCCCCNCAGGCCATTGACCTAGTNAAGATCAACGACGANGGNGTAAAGCACGCCGCGAGACACGTCCGTATACGCTCANNTCCTCTCCTCGCTTCTTTGGTGTGCTGAAAGCGACCTGCACAGATTAGGCAACGTCTTCTCGCGGAAACCTACACGCCACGAACTTGGAGAACACACGACCTACANATNTGCCCTACGGACCCNTACGACCCNNCCGATCCTAACAACAANAGAGTGCTAGACTGGATATTCTTGATNTCTGCTTTGAACTTTAGCTTTTGGTCAGAGANGGAAGGGANNCCGGAGAGGTATGGTGTTGAGTGGAGACGNGGGTGGGGACANGATGAGAGGATAGTGCANACNGGGTANTGGTCGTTGGTTGCTGCCTTGGATAGAGGTANNTTNTTATTTTATATCGCTAGGCTCGTTGGCTGACCTCTCGCAGCTCTCGAGGAAGGCATTCCAATCATAGATCCTACCTTCTACGCGTCCGAGGCCCAGTGTCCCGACGATTTGATCAANCATGTATTCCGCCAGGCAGAACAGAGCAAAGAAAGCATACCCTTGCTCGCNGAACGCATCAAGGTTATGCGCGAGATGGGCTTCATATTGACNACCGTGCGTCTGCCNNTNCCATGTCCATGCTGGAGTCATTCTGACNTNNTAGNAGTCNTTTGGAGGCTCCTACCAAAACTTCCTAGCAGAGTTNCAACGACGACACCACGGCGACGGGACNGCCNTNGACCTCGTNAAGATGGTCGTNGAGACCTTCCCTTCNTTNCGCGACCAGTTCGAGTANGGAGGCACGCAAGTCTGCCTCTGGAAACGTCCNCAAATCTTGGTAGCNGAAACNTGGGCNGCNTTCTACCCNGAGTCACCATCGCTCCCTCACCCNATNTTCCCTGGNCCNCGNGGCCCAGTNATCAGCANGCTCACCATGTTCGCAGANTACCGCGTCCCTCAAATCCTNNACCACCTCCGCATCCTCACGTACCCNCCNTCCCTCCTCTCAAAGCTTNACTCAAAAACNTACCTTCCNTCNGGCTCANGNGAAGAGCTNAGCTTNCGCACAGCNAGTATNGTTGCNGTNGAACGGGTNAGACAGGAGATTCTTAACATTATCAAGGCNGAAGGCGGTGGNACCACGGACGATGGGAGTATCGTCAGCAGTGTGGTTATAGATTTCTATTTGTGGGACTTGGCNAAGAGGTTGGAAGCTGGGTTGGATAGNATAGAGGGNATAGCNACGGCGGATATGGTGCCCATACACCGAACGAGGAGTATCTGGTATTGACACCNTTTCGTCAAAATTAGACTCTGACTTTTCTCCACTCCCTGATCGCCGTCTAGATTTTTCTCAGCNCTGCGAGGTGGTGAGTACCTTGATATGGNACCGGGTTTGCTCTCCTCAGCTGTACTTGGGAGCGTTCTTACTTTCGCCGTTCTTTCGCTCTCAGTTGCTTTCCCCGCGATTTTCTCAGCGGTGGCTGTTACAGGCGGCATTGGTGGCTTAACCNTCTCACCNACCNCANCAAACTGGGAATTGTGAACGCGTACTCATTCCCCGCGCAGTGATACGTGCATCGGTGTCGAGCTGGAAGAATTCGAACCCAGCGACTTACGAAAGTCGCCCAACAACCCCGTCTCTCGCGTCTACACGCCTTATCGTATTTCTCCGTCTACAAACGACGAACAGGAGCTAGAGGTAAACGAGGAGTTCATTTCTTCCTTAGCCTCGCTTTGCTTATCTCGCAGCGCCTTGAGGCCTGCCCCACAACCTCCTGCCGATACCTTTACCCGAAGTTCCCCCACATGCTATCTTGCCCGCAACCGAAAGAAAGGCAATCAGGCTACCAGATTGGGGTCATGGCTCTGCGTGCATACGGTGCATTCTTTACCCGCTCTCTATGCCAACTGGGGTTTTTGGACTGCGTAACGAGGATGCTTATAACTACAAGGAGAACGAGCGTTTGCGATCGCCCCCAAGATAATCTTGCGAACGGCTTTTCATAGTGTTATGCATAAACCAGTGAGGAATCGTCATCTGAAGAGTCTGAGGAGGAGTCCAGCATCCCTTCGTCAGAGCTATCCGAAGCAGGGATCCATCGCCTCGTTTCGAAGACATCTGCCTGCCCTTCCGTGCGCAATATACTGCGGAAAACAACGCAAGCGAAGAGAAGATGTTAGCAAGTCGTTATCTCGGAAATTACTTTCCCCACCCCATCGCCCAACCCAACTCTGGGGGAAATCGGGCAAAAATAGTGGGGGTGGGCTGCGGGAGGGTACAGGTCCAAGGATGTAGACAACTCACTGATCAAACATCCTAATGGTGCGTTCCTCGTCCCTATCTTCCTCGCTTAGTTCCCCAATCAACGACCGCAAGAACGTTAAGCGGTCCTCATCGGCGTCATCCGACATGTCGCGAACGACCTGGGGGGTTGCGTCTAGACCCTGTGTGCATGGCGAACCAGGTGTTGGACTGTGCAGGATGATATCTTTCTCAATGCCTGCTGTTAGGACGTGTAGCAGGCGAGGGTGGAAGAGGACCGTGTTGACTATGGACCTGTGGCCGTGTAGTCGGTCGAACGGAGTGTCGAGTTGTTTCGGAACGAATTTGGGTTTGTTGACGCCCTCCGTGAACGCTAGAAAAATCGGAGCGCGCGCGCACATTGAGAACTTATTTTCTCTATGAAGGAACGTGAATACGTACCCACGACATTGGGCGTGTTTTCCGCTTCGCCCCACCAGTGCAACGGCTCAACCTCTTCCCTCCCTTCCAATAACTCCGAAGCTGAGGGTACACGCCAGATGTACGCTCGGAAATCGTCGGAACCTGCCCCATAGAACGCGTCGTAGTCCAGACCCGGACCACCAAAGTCGCCGTGCTATATATGCAATCGATCGCGTTCAATACCCATTTGTCAGACCCGCCAGAATCTTCAAGGGGAAGTTTAGTAGGGGCTCACCTTCATTGTGCATGAATTCATATAGGTACGTTCTCCGGGAGGGAGTGGCTGGTTGAGCGGAGCGCCGGAGCATACGGCAATAGGGTTTGGGTCAGATACGGTGTAGATTGTTGGGAGGTAGTGCTACATTCTGTGAGAGGACATGGAGGATGAGAGTCACGGCGACCTACTAGAAATGTGACAGACAGTCGTTCGCCTGCACGGAAGGTAAGCAGCATGGCGGATAACGGAGGCGAGGAACGCACCTTCACGGTCAAAGCATATGCTGCTGATCTCTGGCTTGGCGATATTATTCGCCTTTCCTTTTGTAATCTTAGTAGTGAACTGTCGCCAGTCATCCCGATAGTCAGTACAGATGTCTGACAAGGCCACAGCAGTACCATCGGTTAGTAGACTTACATTCAAAACGATTCCCTCAGAACGATCCGAGCCAAACACCATGCGCTCGTCTCTGAGGCACAGATTTCCTCGATTATCGCTTGTGACAAAGAGGTGGTTCATCCGAGGGTGGTACTTCACCCCGGTCGCTTCGGACAGCATTTGCAGTAGCCCAGTTGCTCTAGAAGCGCGAGCGTCATACCGTCGGATAGCGCCGTCTTCGCTGCAGTGTGGTCAATTCAATTGGACTGTTCTCGGAGTAGTGGTTGGTACAACTCGCCTCGCGCAGAGGAGGAGGTCCTCGTTCTCTGGATGGCAGGATAGTTGTCGAATGCTATCCTGAGGGCAGGCTAAGCGCCGCGCACTGAAGACGCGAGTTTTAAAATACCTACCGTTGGATCATGGTCGATGGCCTCGGGGGAGGTGTTTACAACAGATGATGCGAGTGTTGAGGTATCGTATCGGAAAACACTTTCACATACGCCTCCTCTGCAATTGGAGAACAATTATTAGAGAGGTAACATCGCGCACACGTCGAGCCTCATACGCGTATAGATATCGATTATTCGCTGAAAAGGCGAGGGTGAATATATTGCCCTTGGATCTGGGCTGAGTTCACGTCTACCGGACAGATCTGGGGAGCTTACCACTGGTCCAACAAGCTCGTGCGACGGGCTCTTCACGTCGTCTTGATGGAAGTCCCAGAGTTTTACACGCAAATCTGAGTTGAGATGTCGCCAATGAGCTGATTGCAAGTCTACTCCATGGTTCGCTGGAGAACTTACCATCGCCACCGCTCGCAAGGAATTGGCCGTCGCCTGAGGAGAATGCCAATGCATTTACACAGGATGTGTGAGAGCTCAGCCTCCTGCTGGATGTGAGAAACCGCAGAGATGGGGACGTCCTCACAGCGAGAAGATTCTCACCTCGAGTACGGGAACCCATTGCTCAGAATCGACTCAACGAGACTCGGAGGCGCCGCCGTGCTGTTACGCCCCGGAAGCAGGGGGTTCAGAGCCATCGATCTTCTTAGGTCCACACCATGAAGAGACATCAAGTCTCGAGAGATATCTGGCCCTTCCTGCAGAGGATAGGCGTCGCAGACAGGGCAAAATCGACGTCATGGGCGTCGGGAGAGAAGACCAAACGACGCGCATGACAGCGAATGCGTTCCTGGACACTATAAGTGGACAGGTTTATCTCATCGTACAGCCAAAAATTTGGCGGGGGGTGACACGACTTGCCTTATATGGACGTTTTTGATCATATCATTCAATCACGATCGTATCACTTTTGGTAAAATCGAAATCGGGGTGAAAATCGAACGAGTTGGGTAGAATCGTGTTGCCAGATTCAAATTGACCCCAGATCCTCGAATGCCCATCTCGCGCCCATCCTCCACAAACCTTCATGACGCACACGGCCCTCCAAGTTGGAATGCAGAGACACTATACCAGGCCAAGGTTGTAGTGCTATCAGCGATGCCCGTCACCTGTGTCCATTCAAAAACTCAGTGTCACATTTAGTCAGACCTGCAATGACAGCTATCTACGAAACGATAGACCCAGTATCCACAAAATCTAGTATTTGATATTTATTTAGTTTTGGAGCAAGACAAACAGCGGCAAGTCGGCTCTCACCTGTATCGAGGGCTCTCGCCCTTTGTTCGGTCCCTATCCACAGGCAGTACCTGGTCGCCCTCGAGTCGTCTAGAGGGCTTGACGACAAGTCTTCCTCCTAAAGGTCAGAGGTTGCACCGAAGCTTGAATATCTCGTTTGTTTGCGTACGGGAAGACCACAGTGCCTTCCTATACCTCGTAGTCGCGCTGCACACCCCTCGTCCAAGCCACGATGCCGAGTTGTTTGGATCGTCCCGTGGCTCCAAAACTAAACAGATATCAAAAGCTAGAATTTGTGGATACTGGGTCTGTCGTTTCGTAGATAGCTGGAAAGCGGACTGCCCACCTCAAGGTGCCAACGATCGTCCTCTCCAAAACGTTGGAGCACGCTCCCCAATGAGGCGTCTCGTAGCTCAGTTTCTGACTGAGCTCTGAGCGGCTGCCAAGCTTGTCGAGGTTGAGCTCTTCAACTTCGGGAAGACCTCTAATACATACCCTTGACTACCTTCGACGACGACACTGTGCACGAACCGGCCTTTGCGTCTCTGCAGCTTGTGCTGAGTATTAAGACCGTCGTGTAGTCAAGGGCAAGGATCAATACGTCTACCGTTCAGGCTAAGCACATATTCGGGTTTTTTGTGCGTCGCACTGACCACCCTCCGAGACGCTCCCCTGTTGCCTTCTCTCTTCGGCGGCCAACTTCACCTTGTCATGATTTATTTTCAGATACTTTGACGCTCGCACGCACCTTCTCAAACGCAAACACACTCAGGTGTGTTATCCAAAGTCCCGAAGACGCGAATGGTATAGGAGAGCTCGAGGGTGACGGTCACTATGCAAAAGTGAGCTGAGTCAAGAACTCACCAGGTACCCGCGGATCGTTCCCTCACATCGGGCATGGTCAAGAATGTGAGCCCCGCACTTGCAGCTCTGCGGTCAATCCTTGAAAGGCGACGCAGATGAGCGCTTCGCTTGCGAGGGTTCCACAACCCGGAGGATTGAGTCCGTCGAAACGGTAACCGCTTACTCGAACGCAATTCAGAATTTCGCTCCAGACTTGTACTTCGCGTCTGCCAGTTGACGATTACGGGGATGGTTAGGCCAGGGTGTGCCATATGTGGGTGGACAAAGCTAGTAGATGGTAGAGAAAGTCACATTTACTCACCTCGATACTTTCCGTGATACTTTCCTGATAGACGATGGCACACACTCGCAGGGCGGAACCCGGTAGAAATCGCTTGGTTCCAGTATGACGCAGTTGAATATGGAAGCAGGAGATGGAAAGGAATACGGACTAGCCGTCATTCATCGTGCTTTATATTTCCCCGTTAGCTCTTCCACTCGGACATGATGGATGGGTGGCTGTCTGCGATTCATGGTAATCTGATCTTGGGTTTTCTGTTTTACTACAGTCCAATATCTACACCCGAAGGCGGTCCTGGCAGTGCTTTGGTGGAAGGAAGGACCGGGGTACAGTACGGTTGTAGCAGGGATTTGATCTTCCCCTACATGTTCCAGGGCTCTGAGTCTGAGATATGAGTCGACGACTCCCGCGATGGAAAGCACCAGTTAACTGATCCGCGAGCTACTCCTTCTCCCTGCGTGAGCGTTTCGCAAGAAATTAAGTCTCGAAGGCGTGGGTGTGTCCGTGTCCAGGTGTGCCCGGATGGGCCTCTATTTTGAAAAAGCAAAGGGTTATTTGACCAAAAGTAATTAAAATGTATACAACGTCTCTATAGCTCAGTGGTAGAGCGTGCGATTGCAAATCGCGAGGTCCCGCGTTCAATCCTCGGTGGAGACTCTTTTTTAGTTCATTTTTGCTCGCGATGGAAAAGTCGTCTCGTCCGGGAACCCTTCGACCGCTACGGTAGACGAGCTAGCCATGCCTTGATTTCGATTTTTGGATTTTCGCGCGCGACCACGACTTTGGAACTCCGACTTCGTCCATCGTACCGAAGCCAGAGTTCCTAAGTCGTGGTTACGCACGAAAAAACCAAAAATCACTCTCACCCGCCGTCGAGCATCTCCCAAAAGCTATTTGTAATCTTGAACGACGGTCAAGGCCACTTTTACTGTCCAATTCCCTCCCAGCCTCTTGTAATGGGTCCACTTTTTTAATGACCCAGGGATGGAATAGTGTCAGAATTCTATGAGGTCGTCGATCAACGTCGTTTTCCTGCCTTCACTTCCTCCCAAGTCAGCCTGGATGTGGTGGTCCTAACCAGCGAGGGCCCGGACAAGTCGAAATAAGCGCCCACTCGGCCCGGGATATCGCCGGTATTTGAGCAGGCCAAACATCGGTGTCTTTAACCAGCGTTGTACTCAACTTGGCAACAGCGTTTCCGGTTCCCAACGACCACTTCCTCGATTCTATTGTATTCGACTCGAGACAACTTGAATGCAAAGCGCTCCCAGTTACGAAAAGAATAACGCCTCGGTGATACAGGCTCGGTTCGGCTCCCTGATATCTCTTAAACAAGGTTGAGCAGTGGAACGATGGTCTTTCCCTCCGAGTTCTCTTCGTCTTTCCATTCTCTTCACGAACTTTCTCTCTTTCGCGCCTTGAAGGTGTGCTGGCAATTGCTGTCTTGAAGACAGCCATTCTACATTCCCTCTTTATCACGGTCCTTCAACGACGACACGAACGAACGATAGTCACGATGCAGTGTCTTGTCAACTTGATTCTAACCCTCCTCACCGTTTTCACTGCGACGGCCGACGCCTATGCTATCCCATTCAGAAGGATACACATAACCGGCTCCTCTGGACTGATTCACCCTGCGTTGAAGATTAGCGCGCGGGACGAGTCGGCTACACTTCCCCTGGAGCCTTCCGGCTTCGTCATTCCGATTACATTGCCAGTGCAGACCAGCACTCGGACTTCCCAACCCCCTTCGACTCTCACATCGTCGCAGCAGCAAACGCAGACGATAACATCCTCTTCCCAATCAACCCCCACGTCAACATCGTCACAAGCGCCTACGCAGACTCCTACTTCAGACGATGGTCGCAGGAAGCTTGTGGTAGCTCACCACATGGTCGGTAACACCTTCTCTTACACAAAACAAACCTGGCTCGACGACATTGTACTCGCCCATGAATCTGGGATTGACGGTTTCGCACTCAACACCGGTCGGGACCCCTGGGAGCCTGCCCGCATCGCCGATGCGTGAGTTAGCCTTCCTCTTGTTCTCTAGTACCCGACCTAACAGCGCAACGCATGGACCAGATACGCAGCTGCCGAAGAGTCCAAACTTGACTTCAAGCTCTTCCTTTCCCTCGACATGACCTCACTCCCTTGTTCTTCCCCGGACCATGCGGCATTTGTTCGCAAGCTCGTCCTGGACCACGCGTCGCACCCAAATCAACTCAAGTACAACGACAACCAGGCTTTTGTCTCCACCTTTGCTGGGGAATTGTGTAACTTCGGCCTTGGCGGTGGTGCAGAGGAGGTGTGGAAAAACGCGTTCACGCAGCACCCCGATGTGAAGGGCAAGGTTTACTTTGTCCCGAGTTTCTTCATCGACCCTGCGACGTTTGGGAAGTTCAATGGGGTGATGGATGGGGACTTCAACTGGAACTCCGGCTGGCCGATCAAAGTTACGACGAACTTTGCGAAGGATGTACTGAACGGCATTACCTCTAGGCTCTCGGACGCCGTGCGCACCGGCCTGGGTATCAACAATAAGCCTCTTAACCAGATCTTCTCGGCTGCTTCCGCAACTCCCGCGTCAGTATCAGACGCGCAGAAAGGGCTGGAGGAGCTGCAGAATGCACTGAGCAAGTTCATTGGGAGTATTGAGAGCGACAACGAGCACTTGACTGGCCTCAAGTCTCTTGCTCCTAGTATCGGAAAGCGTGATGGAGAAGAGAACAGGCCTGTTTATATGGCAGCTGTATCGCCTTGGTTCTACACGCATTACGGTCCGAACTCTTTCAACAAAAACGTGAGTCTTTCCCTCCTTTCGACAATGCAAAGTGCTGACCAAATGCGCTTTTTTACAGTGGATTTTCCTTGCCGACCAACATCTCTACGTCAAGCGCTGGGAATCAATCGTCGAGTCGCGCTTGCAAGTCGACATCATCCAAATCCTCTCTTGGAATGACTTTGGCGAGTCGCACTACATTGGACCTCTTACAAACGACCAGCCGAAGGACACAACCTGGACCACAGGGATGAATCACACCGCATGGCTTGGGATGACCAAGTATTACGCAGAAGTCTTTAAAACCGGAGAATACCCCAAGATTGAGAAGGACAGGATCTACCTGTGGAGTCGCCCGCACCCCGCCAACGCCAAAGCCAGTGAAGACCCTCTGGCACCCCCAGATAACTTTGAGCTCACTGAGGACGCGGTGTGGGCGGTCGTCTTTGCCACCGCACCATCCAAGGTCACGCTTTCTACAGGGGACTCCGCAGAGAATCAAAAGACGTTTGATGTTCCGGCGGGAGTGAGCAAGTTGAGTGTGCCGATTACGCCCGGAGGTACGATGAAGGGAACAGTTGAGAGGGATGGGAAGGTGATTGTGGAGGTCGCTCCTACACCTGAGGAGTTTACGTTTCAAGGCGCTCCGAAGACGTACAATTATAACGTGTTTGTGGTAGGGAAGGAGGCTGAGTGAGGCGGCAAAGGGACGTCAATTATCTTTCCTTTGCGATACACTCCAGTGACGCTTCACGCGCCTTCCCAAAGTCTTTTAGGACTTCAAATTATCCCATCATACACGATGACGCATTCCATGCGACGAACAGTACGATACAGCATTCTAATCTAGCAAACACAAACTGTATTTCTACAACCTAGCTGCATGATTCTTGGGGAATGAATTCTCACGAGATGAGTATGAAGCTTGAGTACATATTTGCGTCGCATACTAGCCTAGAATCCGAAAGGCTGTCGCGATTTAAGCGCCCAACCTCCCCCGGTCATGAGGTGCGCCGCAGCCCGGATTAGTAGTTGTCAACGGCTCCAACCATGCTCTAGCAGTCTGACGGTTGCTGCACACCCTACAGCTTCTGCTCCTTGAGACTGGATCTCTGGTTTCACACAAAATGAAGCTAAAGTCATATGGCGATGCCAATTAGTCGCCTCGAACCATGATACAGGGAGCGCAACTAATCCATGGCGTTCTCGCCTCTACAGCTCTTCGAGGAACGTAACTCGGAGGGTCGCTAGTTGCGGCTTGGAGCACTATGACGACTGACGCTCTTCACTATCATTGCAGTCCCCTGAGCTTCAAGTTGCTGTGCGAGGTTTCGAGGGAGTCCGCTTCATCAAACAACTGCTTACGTCAGCCATTGGTTGCTCAACCCACCGCCGAGTGCCAGCCCCTCCTGCCTCTGACTTCCACCACCCTTAGTTCCTCACCCCCCACCGCAAGTGCTGGGCGCCTACCCACATCTCTTTTTCGATCTCTAGTGCCGCCTCGATCTTGCAGCTTGCTGGGTTACAGAGGCGTATACCTCTGAGTTGCGTCGCTACCGAATGCTCTCCGTGCTCTATCCTATCCTGGCCCTATCGCGTTTCAAAGTCATGGAGACTTTTACGACACAATGATCTATGGACAAAGGCTAAACTGAATTGGCTCCCTTTAACTGCTGCTCTCGCACTATCTCAGCCTCATCCAAGGATGGCTCCATGCTGGAGGTGGGGCGGGCACACTTTGACAGCGGCCCTCGCAAGCACAATACCCGGGAGTGTAAAGCTCACACTATAACAAGCTCCACGGGTCTGTGACTACTTTCTGGCCGGACAGTGCCAAACAACGCAATATCTCGCTTCCATTCGACAAATCTGGGGTAATTGCATGGAGGTCACCGTTGAAATCAAATTGAATTTCCCTTTTCGATGCAGTGCTTTGACTCCTCTGTTCACGAAGAAATACTGCTTTCTCTTTAGGGTCGCATCATAGTGTGACATTGGTTACCTGGGAGTGTTGTACTTGGAACGCGAACTATGTCTCCAGCCAGCATGTGCTCTGAGTTCTCAACTGCGCCTCGAACCGCGGCATTTCTAGCTCCCGGTTGTGGTCTTACTGCCTTCACGCAAGTGACGCAACTTTGGACACACCGGTACCCATAGCTCGGACAGCATATGGGGTCTGTTTTCGCAGTATATAAAAGACCGCCCGACCTACAATATTTCTCAACAACACAACCGACGCTTTCCTTCACTCAACACCCCCAACCAACATGCTCTCTCAACTGCTTGTTCTCACTGCCATCACCACTCAGCTCGTTGCAGCCGATGGCATCCACATGTGGCTCAGCGACATGTGCACCAATGCAAACATGGGCTCAGTCTCACCCATGCCCCTCGGCTCTTGCATTGAGTTTGGCCAAGCACAGAGCTACATACTCGAGAAGGACGCCGGTGTTACCTACAATCTCTACGGCGGTGGAGGTTGCAGCCAGTACGTCGGCCAAGTCTCGGTCGGCGGCATCTGCTCGGCGGTCGGAGATCGTGCCACCGGTATTATGAACATTGGGCGTCAGGACCGCAAGCGTTGGATCCGGTGGGTACCCCAGGCCTCTCAGACTGTGTCTGAACTGACAACTCATCGATTTTAGTGGCGCCAACAACCTGTTGGGTAAACGCGCGGCACGCTCAGGCCTTCGCTCGAGGAACGCAACGGCCATTGAATTCGTGAAGCGCGTCGAAGGCGACGCCTACCAATGCCCCAACATCCCGAGCGGTGCGGAGTACTTCTTCGTCGTTCAAAGCTCCAGCGCGGCGCACGAAGAGACGTTTGCGGACGAGGAGCGGGCTATCCGGAACGACTTCGTCGGCGCATTCAACGCCGCGTATCAGAACCCCAGCGGACAGACGCGGGTCTCCAGCTTCACTCCTCTTGGAGGAGGTATCCCTGACGTGCAGATGACTCTCGACATGAACCAGGGAGTCATCCAAGATATTCATCCGATTGACGTCGAGAACCTCACCAATGCCCTCTTCGACTTCCGTGATGCGCAGGGTGACCCCGTCAACTTCCTCGTCTCCATCTACACTGGCCGTATCGACCACCCCGACGCTGGTCCCATCGGCGAATTCCGCTTCGATGGTGACTAAACCTGAGATCTGCCCGTGCCCGTCCAACCAGAACATTCTTTACCTTTCATTCAAATCTATTTCCATCTGAAACCAGTATTCGCCGTATCTCTCTCCCTTCTACCCCCTTGTACAATTCTTAAAGCAGTGGAAGTTGTAATGTATTCTCCGTAATCTGTACAGCCGTATCGATTGTGAATTTCCCGAACTTGAACAAGGTGTGACAGGCAGCTAATTCAGATGCGGTTTAACATCTGCCTTTAACCTCTACGCACTTCACGGCGGTTCCAATGCGCGAATGGCTTTGCGACGCGGCCTTGTCATGGTCGGTTTCGGATGGTTCAAGCAAGGGCACATGCGATTTAAGCGCCCACCCCCGCGTGATGGCGGCGAATGCCGCAGGTGGCCAATTCAAGGTCTCCAGCACGTGGAAGCCTCGGTGTCGCCTCTCACTCTATCACCAGCATCCGTCCGTCTGCACGACTATGTCCGGGGGTAATGGCTATCTTTGCAACTCCCGCGACTTCCGTGTCGAGAACCTCGCAGTCATCAACAGCGGCCCCTCGACTGCAGGATCGTATGACAAGGCTTTCGCCCGTATGGAATTTGGTACACTGGAAACAACCTGTTTTGACGAACCACCCAGATCTCCATGACAACATCGTCATAGACGCTGTACACAACGCCGAGGAGCGACGTCGCTGGTCTGAGTGCCAAACCGACACGATGAGAAAAGCTCAAGAGGAGATCGTTGACTGGATAACGTCGGGAGGAGGCCAGGATGCTGAGCCGAAGAAAATACTGTGGCTGTCAGGGCCTACAGGAACTGGAAAGACGGCCACCGCACTTGCAGTTGCACACTCCCTCGACGAACTAGGCCACCTGGCCGGGAGTTTCTTCTTCTCCTCATCTACCCGTTCGGAGAAAAGGCGTTCAAAGCGCTATCTCGCGGCGACATTAGTCTATCATCTTATACTACCCCTGGACTACCTGCACCCCCTCCGTTGTGCTATACTCTCGGCTATCCAACGCGATCCCTCCATCTTTCGAAGAAAGCTGAAAGACCAATTCAACGCCCTGTTGATCAAGCCGCTCGCCAGCACTCGAGAACAATTCGACTCATATGTCCTTCCCAACTTCTTTATCATCGACGGACTGGAGCATGTGGTGGCTGCCGGATCCCTCGAGGAGTTGTCCTCATATGGAGTGCGTGCCCAGGACAAGTGGGACCAGCAGGAAATCCTGGCTGCCCTCGTTTACGCTACCAGCAGTCAAGCATTCCCTTTTCGGATAGTTGTTACGAGCCGCCAAGAGTCCATCGTTGACATGTTCTTGTTAGGCCTGGGGAATAAGGCCACAAAAAGATTCTTCCTCACCAAGATGTCTGTACCGAAAGGCCCGGAGATAACAACTTCGCCTACGAGTACCAGATCCGAATCGGTCGAGGAGATCAAGCGCTCGAAACCCCCCTCCATTTCCTGTGGAAGCGCGGACGTCTACTCACCGGTTTCTCTTCGAAGCGAGATGTCGTTCCACCCTAATCGGGCAACAGAAAGTGGCATATCCACCTCCTCACTCCCCTCTGCCGGCTACAGCCGCGCGGCCTCGTCGCGCTCTTCGATAGCTTCTTCGGTGATTCAGAGACACCGACACACCCCAAACCGTGGCATCGACAGCAGTTCCTCTGTGCCACACAGGATGACTTATTCCACCCGCGACCGAGATACGCTTCGTGAGCGTGCCGAAATGAGCGGCGCATCGATCTATTCCTCTGCATATTCCTTCGGCTCCAGCAATACACCCTCGCTTTATCCCAAGAAGCAGCCCGGCACTCCTTACAGTCGCGCAGCTTCCACATCTCGGAACCCGAGTGGCTGCAGTCATGAACCGAATGCAGGGAACTCCGAGCCCCCCCAGCTAACATCCCCAGTTTCAGAACATGGCGAGATGCAATTCATGATCACTCAGATTGCGGTTGGTGAATCCTTATACAAGTACACCAGAAAGGCGATTGGGAAGGGTTTCAGCCAGACCCGACATAGACGCTTCTTCTGGGTGCATCCCTTTAGCAAGACTTTGTATTGGAGTTCCACGGCACCCGGTTCCTCGGCCGCGTCTGAATCTGGTGTGAGGAGGGCAAACATTGAGGGAACGAGATCGGTCCTCGATCCAAATCCCAGGCCACCTGGCCTGCACCATTACAGTATCATAATATCTACGTCAAACAGGGATTTGAAGGTTACGGCGCCTTCCAAGCAGAGGCATGATATCTGGGTTACTGTGAGTGCATCTCTCCGTCCTGGTGCTATTCGATATGTTGAATCCTGTAACAGGCCCTGCTATACATCCTGTCGGAGTCACATCCTCGCGGAGTCCCTCACTTACAATACAACAGCGGTACCCGATATTTATAAAGTCGATCCACACTGCAAGCAAGGACAAGCTTCCGCTCTATACGATGGAGGAAAAATTGGAGCGGGGCCTATATCTTGTCCCTGTGTAACAGAACGGGGTGTAGGGTCGAGTCTATGCGCAGGTCCTAGCGCGCGTCTATGCATATCGTCGGGCTATGCCTGTACCTTCTCGAAGAATCGAGCTCAGTCAACATGCTCGACGCGCTTCGCTTGGGATCGCGCTTGCCCATGAGAGAAGGAGGGCAATGCCTATTGCTTACTCAGAATAGAGCAACAGGGGGCACCACGGTGCCCTACTTCTATCGTTACTGAACCGCTTGAGAGCTATGTCGTTGCTACTCACGTTCACCTATCCCTTGATGAAAAAGTTGAACTAATCCGAAGATTATATGCGTTCGCAATTTAAGCGCCCAGCCTGAACACGGCCACAGTTGCCTGATCGGGGGTCTCTCACACGTGTACGCGTTGCTTTACCTTATCGCTTTACTGCCACCAACCCGCATACTACACGCCATGTCTGAGAGCAACAACTACCTCTGCAACTCTCGCGACTTCCACGTCGAGAACCTTACAGTGATCAACAGCGGGTCGTCAACGCCGAGAGTGTATGACAAGGCTTTCAGCGGCAAGTTGAAGCAAGTGGTGGTATGAATCTAAGCTGATTCCATGAGCACGCGTTACGTAGATCTTCACGATAACATCGCCATTGACGCTGTACACAACTCCGATGAGGGACATGGCGCGCTCGAGCGCCAGACTGAGGAGATGAGGAAAACTGAGGAGGAGATCCTCGACTGGATAACGTCGGACGACCAAGGTTCCGAGCCGAAGAACATCCTCTGGCTGCTCATGGACCA
>JANDKE010000674.1:0-21531 GCA_027627275.1 Coprinellus aureogranulatus | reverse complement strand
GGGGATCCGTCGCCCAGGGCCGTACAGACCCCAAGGGAGTCTCGCAGGCGTTCCCCCTCACCAGAAACCTACACGATGCCTCGTCCGCTAAGCACACTCGACCCGCTCGAAATGACGGTTCCGTCTCAACATAACAGCACATCTTCAACGCGTCGCTGCATAAACAGTTCACTTCCCAGTCCATCTATGCGTAAACCAGTATCCTTCGCGACTGCCGAAACCTTGCGCATGCCGAAACGAAGTTCGTGTAGTCGAGGGAAGGAGGAGATCCTGCAGGAAAAACCGATGGATTTGGCTAGCACATCCTCGTACGTTTCCACGCTGTTCTCCCCCGCTGCGTCCCAGTTTCTTATCTCCCGTTACTTCCAGTCTTGATGTGGACGCGCGCGCTGGATAGATCATGCTCGGCACGACGAAGTTTGCGCAAAAATACCTCACCGCCGTAGCGAAGAGTCTGAAGAGACGGAAGAACGAACGACGTCTCAGCACTGTTACCCGAGCTAGGAGAAAGCCGTCGATCCTCGTCGACGTTGCACATCGGATTCGCTGCTCAAGGCGTCCTTCCGATGCGTAGTCCAGACCTTCGTTCAGAAAAACTGTCCCTTATCCGCGTCGGCTGCGAGTCGAACACGAACAGGACAGTCCCCCGGACCTATACATATCCTGCTCCGTTCTCATTTCCACCACTTGGAACGACTCTTATCACCCTTCTTCATCGTGCTTTCCCCGTCCTCTTCGTTCGCTTTCCCGCCTTTCCCCATCATTGTAGAATCCCATTTCTTGTCTGTCTATCCACGGACACGTTACATACATATATTTACGCACCTTTCGGCTTCCGCGCGCCATTCTGTTCTGACTTGTACGCGCGCAGAAACGGCGATGCCTTCCAATCATGGACTTCTTTTACTACATTACCTCCCTTCGAGCTTTCAACGCGCCTATTGGTTCGCCTTTCAAACCCTTTCGCTCCTTCTATTCGTCTTACGCGTCGCCTTTCTCCTTGACCCCTCTATTCAGCTTGCCTCTCAATCATGGACTTTCTTCACATCCCTTCCTTCTTCGAACTTCTAAGGCGTCTATTAGTTCTCATTCCAATTCCTTTCAGTCATTTCTCCTGTCTTACGCATCGTGCCTCCCCTCGGCTCCACTTTTCATCCGTGGGGGCCCACGCGAACTGGGGAGTTACGGGGAGTTCATATATGGCAGCCGCATCCCGATCCACACTTTCAAGACCATATCACGAGCAGGACGAAGGGATGGGTCGGGGGTCCCACGGGATGGCCGTTCAAGGGACAGATTGGGCACCGAGACTACCAAGGGAGTTCTGAGTGGATTCGGAAGGTTTGGAGAAGCAAGAAAAGGAGGCACGAACGGGGATCGCTGTGTGCGGGTTCAAAGGCGTAGCTCGAGGATGGTCGTCCAGAGGTCCGGATATCTCCATTGTCAGGGATGGACAAGCGCAGGGGATACGTTGAGGGAGACCCCTTCCTTACAAGACCCCTTCCTTTCAAGACACGTCATCCAAAGCGTGCACGTACGTTCTCCCCCGGAAGGTGGTCCGACCAAGAATTGAATATGTGCGCTTCACCCTGCGGAGTACAGCGGTGAAAGGAAGGGTGGATGAAATACGGACAGGGGACCGGGCAGGCGATCCGGTGGGGGTGGGTGCGTTTCGATGTTCACAGCACAGGAGGATAAGGTCAAGGGAATGCCGCGAAATGGCCCGGAAAGGAGGAGACGGAGTATAAATGCTCGATGAGTTCGACATCCGAGTCTATGACTGGACCCCGCCTACATCAGGGGTTTGGGGGTGGAACGACACCCTCATGTACTTGTATTTCTGCGTTGATCCCATCAGATCACCTATAAAATTTGACCAATACTTGCAGGTATTTGACCAGTGAATGTAAAGTTGGGAAGCGCCGGCTGTTGCCAGCATCGCCAGCGCAATGCTCGCACCTCAGCATCTCGGTCAACAAGATCGAAACGCCAGCACAATGACAAGGTCTCCCATAGCTACTCACCGGGTCACCGACCATTCCGCATCAGATCATTAGTAGATGCGCATGTTTTCGGGAATCGCACAACATCTGTCTTCGCGGAACTGGTTGATCAGGGGCATCATGAAGCTCACTCATCCCATAAACATTGTAGATTACATTGGATGGTCGCACTTGCCGACTGTACAGCCAACGCAAGACGGGTGGACTGGGCTCGAGGTCTAAGTGGCAGACTAGCGTTGACCCCAGGGCGGATGCTGGAATACCAGACTGAGCTGCAATGCCATCGTGTTTATCATGCCGTTGGTCTGCCAAGGCAAGAATTCCTTTTATCCTTGTCAGATCGGGAAAATGAAAGGCATACTGAAGTTTGTGACCCTCGGCTTCTATCTGTTAGCGGCCATCGCTTGCCTCAGTAGTGGAGTAGATTGAAGGAGCCTCAACGGCTGGTGGATTCCTGATCCTGCGACTCAGAAATGCGCTTCTTCTCTGCAGCCCTGAGTTGCTCTTCCACATCACCCTGCAACCGAGGACAGCTACACCGCCTGAGCGGTCTAGGCTGATGTCCAGCCCACAAAGGGCCGATGTGACAGTAAGGTTCTATCCTACCCGCTTGACAAGTGGAATACAGAGTGTGATGAGGGCGCAGTCTGAGAACTTTTTCTCGACAGGTGACAGACCTTGGTAAGTCGCTTCAGCCTGACTGATCATGGGGGTATCCTCAGAACTCTGCACCGACAGTTGGTCCTCATGCTCCCCTACCTTGCACCTCTGTTCACATGAAGTCTGGACGCCCGAGAGCGTTTCGACAGTATGAGCCTGATTTCACTGGCAGGAACTCATCAACTTCACTCCTCGCCTCGTCGCTGGTCACAATCCGATCCATCTCATGGTCCTTCCGATTACTGGGATATGTACTTTACACCACTAAAACTAATACCGACGCCCTCTCCGAGTCATGCATCACTGGGAAGCATTGGTCTGCATACTCGCCCGCCTTCTCTCCTTGATCCTGGCCAGTGCGCTGGCGGTAGGTGCAAGGCGTCGTGCTGTAGAGAAGGAGGGAAATATTCGCCTGTGAAGAATGAGGACGATCAACGATTGCGGAGGTGATCTCCTCACTGATTCCACCACAGTATCAGAGGTCTCACTTCGTCTTGCTCTTCTGGATCTTCCAACAGCTCTAAGACGGAAGTGTAGAAGGTTTCGGAATCCGTCTCGCGATCAGTCCGCGAGAAGACGCCCGCAGAGCTCAACGCAAAGCGGATCTGACGATGTATCAGGTACGGCGAGTGCAAGTGTGGGCAGTCCTGGGCGCGTTGAGAAAAGGATAGAGTTCGTACCTGGGTCGCAATATAGGCTATAGACGCCGGAGTGACGAAGCTCATGCCGTGAATTCTCGCGTTGCCTGACCTCGTAGCCTTGGGTTCGTCGTCGACGGAACTGGGCGATGTGAATACGTGTTTAAATCCCTAAAAGGACGTCTCGCGTTCAAGAGGCGATGCAGGAACATTGAGCAGAGTTACGCACTTTGATTAGAAGTTCATTTTTGAATAGACCCATCCACGGACTGTCCGGGTTGAATTTCTCGTCCTTGTAGACAAAAATAGGCCAATGGGAGCCAGCGACCGTCAATTCCTTATTTCGCAGTTGCGTCTTTATCCTGCGATATAATCAAGTCAGTACGGGAAGCAACACGGCGTTCAGAGAGGGATCGGACTCAGCAGATTTCCAATCCAACTCGGCAGGGCAAAGTAAGTACCCTGTACGTTCATGGTGAAAGCCTCGGTTTTCCTTAACACTGCGCGAAAGTGGAGGATTGAGCGGAAGTCCGTCGGGCTGTATTATCCAATCTAATATTGGCCCCTTCAGACTCTTGGTATCATCAGACCTTGCGCTTGCTGCCCCCTTCTGGAGCTGGAGGATGGTGATGAGGGGAAAACTGGCCACAGCGGGTTAGACTCACCATTGAGGCGATAGCCATGATCTCTTCTTCACTCTCCGTCGTCATCAGCCTATCCTCAAAGCCAGGGATCATCGAAAGCAACTTCTTGAACACTCTAAGCTCCCGCTGCTCCCTAACCGATGGCCGGTCTAAGTCAGATGGTTGGTGTGCAGCACCACTGAACCACTCAACTGCTGCGTTTCTGGGGGAGAATCCTCATCGGCTCCTAGTCCGCTTATGAGAAGAGCGTGCATGTTGGCAAAGGCAAAGACGGTGCGGCCAAAGTGCCGCCCATGGTGGACCAGTGGGTCGGTCTGCAAGTTGCTAGCGCGGTGAGTTAGCACCGTCAGTTCTCGGTGAAATGGGACACTTACGGCTTCTTCCTGGGACCGAGGGTGAGGGCTGGAGGGAGGTTATCATCTAAGCCTTCGCTAGTTGGTGCCTTCAGGGACGTTCCATATCTTGGGGGATGACTGTCCCACGACTTGACTGACTGGAGGGGCATGATGAAGTTGCAACCAGTTCGAGCTAAGCCGAGGGCGATTTTATACACTGGTAGAGCTTCGCAAACCGAGAGGTAGAATCATATCAGCAACTTGAAGTCCGGAAAGGGCAGCTTTCAGGAACGAGTCAGAGGGGGGATGGTGGTGGTGACGGCGAAAGGACGTTCGGAGTTAGAAAGAACCAGAACGTCTAGTACGGTGTAAGATCATGATGTCTGGCACGCCGCACATGCTCGGATTTTTCATTGACTCGGCCTCTGGCCATCCACAGAACAGAGCTCTATTGGTACATCTAACGACTGTAAAAGTTTAATTACTGTGAAAGCGGTAGATCAGATATAATCACCATCGCCACCATGGGCTGTGTCACGCCCGCGAGCGATGACTACAGTGCCAGCCCTATCCCTGATTCAGTGCTCGCGGTGCTCAGATCTGGAAAGGTATAAAACCCGCTTCGACGACCCACAATTCCCCACTACCAAGCCTTCGCCTTCCAAGTCATGGCAAAGATCATCAAGTACTATCCCACAATGCCCTTGCGAAGCAATGTCACTGAGGAAAGCAAATCCACATCGCCCGTCTTGAATCGTCACGTCTGTCACGTCTGTGGCCCAGAGACGCAGTCGACGGGCTGCGCAGAGGGCCACAACACGGTGAAATCGGAGGCGGGTACCCAGGAGAGGTGCGTTCACTGTTGAACAGCCGAAGCAGAATGCTCACTGACACCCGCTGCGTCTCAGTTCTGTAAACAGCACAGTAAATAATGCGGCATCGCAAGCTTCTATGCTTTATTCCGCCTTCTGGGTGAAGCGAAACAACAACGGCATAATCGCCCGATTCCAGAGCATCAGAAACAGCCAGAAGCTGACGATCATCGTGGAACCCAGGAGGACGCCTGTCGTCCTTCTGGTCGACAATGACTTCATCATCCTCGTACTCACTTCTGCGTTCTTTTTATTCATTTGTTGGCTCTTGTTGAAGGGTATTATGGCTGTTTTGTAAACGCTTGATCAGCGAGTACGGCGATGGGTTGTATGCCCTTTCTCTCGCGATATTGTCGTACTTTCCGGAAGAGTGTACATTGGTACTGCTCATGTTCATATAATCGTATGTCAGTCAGAGCGCCTCGTGCGCGAATCAATTTTGCCTTCCACATCCCCTCCGACCATCACATCCGCTTTGACATGAGAAGGGACTGACCAGCGAACCATCCCCCAACGGCGTGTAAGATGCTAACGCCGATAGTATCTTCCTTGCACCGGAGAAAGTCTTCGCTCAGGTCTACTGCTTTTCTGAGCCAGAAGCCGTTTTCCATATCCTTGTTCCCGACCCCCGTCTAGTTTTCCAAGGCAATCCTGTGCGGTGGACGGATGTCCGTCTGATGTAAAATTTCAATCCGGGGTGGAGGCTTAACCTCAGTGTCGAGTGCGCCATTCTCAACGACCTGGCGCTAAGTTTGGAGTTCATGCTGGGGTCGCGAGAGCGAGTGAGCAGCGAATCGCGCCGCCGGGATTCGACAAGAAGGGACAGTATTACACCCGCCACTGACTTCGGAAAAAGCCTTCATCACAGGCATAGTACCTGGGTAACCACGAAGCTTATGCCTCCTTCTCCGGTTCGTACGACAGGTTTGAGGGACAACCCTCGCTACGCTTCATCCCGTCCCTCTCCTCAATCGACGGGACGATGCGCCAAAACGCGGCAAGCAGCTGTCACATTCCTGAAGGTGACAGAAAGGTCCCCCTCCTAAACAGGTAAGCTCCTCTTCAGAGAGGCGCACTTCAATTTCTCTTTAGCCCGCACAAGCAACGAAAACATGTCGCGGACGACTCACTCTCCTAGCGCTCGGCCTGCTTAGTGAGGTTGGCGAGAATGAAGGAATCTTCGCGAGACTGGGATATCTAGGAAGGCTGTCCCGCTGATCCAACAACTCGTCTCAAGCCTCGTCCTTCCCTATTACTGGCTATTACAATGTACCCGAGACCTGACCGCCAGTCTACTTGTTCGGACTGTCTCTTCGGTGCCATCTAGTCTGAGCATTGCATTAAGTAATGCTGAGCGCCCTTTCGTGTGGCGAACCCAGCAGCGGGTTGTCTGACTTCGTCCACGTTCCCCTTTGCTCGTAGTTGAGTGCAAATTCAGGGGTCGAGATGGGGTGAGGGAGACGGAAGGGAGGGCTGTATGTGGAGACGCCGTAATATACCATGTCGGTCGGACTGACAACTGGTAACATCTTCACAGCAGAAAAGTAAGCACTCTGACCCTTGGAAAAGATCTATAACGTACCTGCTGCCATAGGGGGATTGACGCGTCTTTGAAGCGGGGACTCGGTAACCTTTCGGCACCGCGACAAAGGAACTAACCACTTCAATCCATTCCCATCGTCCTCGGGTAGTTCCGCGAGCTTGAAAGCGTTGAGTAGGTAGTGTCAGGTCCGTTGGCTTTCAAGGTGTGAATGCAATGAGTGGGTGGTGAAATCGGGTTAGAGAAAGGTTGGTTGAGAGAAGGGTGTGATGGCGTTATCGTGGTTGCTTTCGGCTCTCAGGGATTCCAAGCCTACTTGAGACTTGCTGACCTTGTATTGAACGCGCCTCGCAAACCGTACATCCTTCCTTTGCCCTCCCTCATCACTCTGTCGCCTTCCATTCTCTCCTTCCAGAGCCATTTCGGATCCCTGCGATGCACGAGTCGCGGCGCCCTTCAGCCCGCTTGAGCGGGTTTTCGTTGAGTTTCTGAACGGCGTAGCGGTCTGTGGGAGCAAGGTAAGTGAACCTGCGATACAGTGCGACTATTCTGACTTGTTTACTACGAAAGCGGGGTGGATGTGGGATGCAACACAACAGCGATCCGCTCGGGCTGGTAGACTTGGAGGCGTTGTCCAGGCCGCGATGCGGGACCCGAAGGTGCGTCGTGTACTGTGGCAACGAGACCTAGGTAAATATCGAGCCTATTGGCAATCAAATCTGAGCCAACTCACCCGAAATTTGGGCTAAACACTCCACGCCCACACTATCCCTTTCTGGGCCCTCATCGCTGATACCGTCTCTCAATCTTATGACTCTCCCAATGGCTGCCACATACATTAGCGCTGAAGTGGGGGCGTCGCTATGTCCTTCAACGATATCTTGTGAGTACAAATCAATTGCCATTACTACTTAACCTAGTATTCAGACCTTTACACCACCCCATAGTGGTGCAACGTCCGCCTACTCCACACAGCCCATTCCACCATCTCCCCCTCACCTCTCCTCCCCGATACCGTCCCTCGATTTCATGACCCTGCCAGTGAATCTCGCCCATGCGTCACGCGAACGAGGGCCATGGCCTTAATTTCGCTCCCTGTCTTCACCGCATGAGCTTGAGCAATCAGAAGGGAGGAAGCGATGAGAGCTGGCAGAGGCGAAGTACTAGTGGGACTCACCTTATCGGTTTCCAGCGGCAATCCAGCAGATGAACGAAGTTTGTACGGGGTCGCGGGGCGTGGGGAGGACGTACAAGTTGAGCCGTGCAGGGACGTCGAAGAATAGAGTATGCCTGCTACCGTTAGGTAGGTGGTCTTAGTGACCTTCAGCGTTCAAACATTCTACCTAGTCATGGGAGATGCCGCGAAATTTCACGCTCCCCTTCAATCCTGATCAGGGGCTATCACTTTTCCGACTCGGACAGTGCACGACCACCATACTTATGTTCGCTGCGCTCCTCATTACAAGCGCGGATACCAGCGGCGCTAGCCGCGGCTTGGGGATAGTACATATCTGAACCAAAAATGCCTCAGAATCCGAGCAAACTGATTGTCGTTGAAAGCGTACAATACATCATAACTATCGAACTTTCACCTGAAGACAACACGCGAAGATCAATGCTGCTCTACGTTACGTCGCGCAAGCCAACCCTGCCAAAGAGAAACCAAATGGCCTAGTGATGAGCGTCAAGAATCTTCGCCTCGGCCTCTGCAGGACCTTAATCCTGGAGACAGACGTGATAGCCTCCCAATGGTTGGCGAGGCGAGAGTAAGCGACGAGGGTCCCTTCGCCGTTCACGGGCCATGCATGCAAGACTCCCTCCCCAGAAGCTTCAACGTACTCCTCAATTGCACGCGCCGCATCGGGATGCAGGAGTAATATGACTGCCTGCGGACTCGTCCCTAGATAATAATCCAAGACCGTCATGGGTCCTTGAACTTCCATCCCTGATTCACGCGTAACCTCGATGTCAGATTCCGGGAGCGCGTTGAGCGCCTCCTCCGATTCGATGATCACACGAGGTGCAGGATGGTGACCAGCGTTCCCCAACTCAGAAAGATCGCTACTTGATCAAGAGTCAATAGCTCATTCCCCGCCAACTGGATGGTGCAAAGGCACTCACGAAGCCTGTCCCCGGTCTTCGACACTCTCGTCCTCTGTAGACTCAGGATCTTGTTGTGTCACTATTAGCTAGAATATCCTGACGCCGAGCTCCTGACAAACGCACCTTGTTGAGCCTGATTTCTGGCGGCACCAGCACTTCCCCTGTCGATCGGACTCGCTATAAGTCGCTTTCGAGGGACGTACCCCCCCAGGTGTGGCGCACTCCCAACTGTAATGCGAGGACGCTGACCGGCCGCCACCGGGTTGCGACGTTCGTTGTCGATCAAAGGGATGCCTCCCACTGAACTGTCATCTTGAGCAAGGCTTGGCTCGATGAGTGCGGAAGATGGAGCGTCCATCTCATGCCTCGCATCTTCTTGCTGCATTTCGACGCTTCAGCGAGAGCTTTGAAGACGGAGCCGTGTATGGGTTGGGGTGGGTGTATGGAGAGGTGGCTCCAGGGGAAAACCTCGTGGATGACGTTGTAGAACAAGCCCATAGGTGAGTCCTTGCCTTTAAAGCAATTTGGGCGCTTGACTCCTCGTAGCTGGTGAAGTGATGGCGATCAGCATCGCTGGCACTGAGGCCTGATTCTCCTTGCTGGGTCAACGGCACTTGCGATGGAGTCAGTCTGACAAGCAAGGTGAGTGATATGAGTGCTCTTACTGGTGTCGGTCTTGAGCACTCCTTTAGGCGCCAGGCACGACGACAATAGTAAACGATGCGAATCTGCACGACATGACGATGCTTGTCGGCCTTCCTTTCCAGGTCCCCACGGCCAGTGGTTCGCTTGTGGGTACGGCAACCGTAGGTTAGGCTGACAAGGAGGGGAGCGCCGACGCTCGGCGAAGGCGTCTCAAGCACGCGGAGCCTTGTTGTATCTCAAGTGGAATCTCGCAACTTGAGCTCAATTTATTCGAAGCTTGCGCCGATACTAGTACGCTGTCGATGGAGGATGAATGCGAGATCGGAAGGTCTCCTCGGTCTTGTTTGTGTCCCACGAAAGTTCTGTATTTGCCGCATCTTCCGTCTTCTCAAAATCGCCGCACCCAGCCGTGAGTGGACTTGGAAGGGCCACCAACTCCGTAATCCTCTCCTGTATTCTGGCCTCGATGTTGCCCTCGATCGTTGGGTAATTGAGGTGGGAGTGCCATATCGGTATTCCCTGGACCAACGTCATATTCGAGGGATGAAGCTTTATGGTCCAATGGCAAGGGCAGTGTCCGACTGCTCATGCTTTTACTCCTCTTCCGGTCTGAAACGAAGGCTGAGCTCCTTCCGCCTACCCTCGTTCTTCGCGACCACGGTCATCACGCCAGCCGTCCAAGCAGCCACAGCCCCAAGATACTCAATCGGACCCATCGATGGGTGACTACACCTTTATCCCCCCACCTAGACTCCATTAGATTCGTATCATAAATATTTGCTTTCTAGCCGAGTTCCCCACATTATTATCGACCGTGAGGAGGTAGGGGCTTCCTCAGGGATAGGGGCCTAGTGCCCGATCTGGACCCGGGCATCAGAGCTGCCGGCTCTGCGACCGTCGCGACCGCGACGGTCCATGTTCTCTTTAGGCGGCACTTTGAGGAAGGCAAGGCTATTAGGAAGTTCGACGAGGCTCCAAATCAAATCAAATCCCTCTCTTCCTCGTCCTCTACGCTCACACATCCCAGTGCAAACCAGAAACCTCGCCACCTCGCCGATACGCAGAATGCCGTACCCGCCGATCGAGCCTTACTTTACTGGGCGGCTCAAGGTCTCCGATATTCATGACCTCTAGTTCGTGTTTATAGCTGCCATGCAAAGGAGCTGTGGATGCTGACAAAACTTGACGATCCAGCTACGAGATCTCTGGCAATAAGGAAGGGACACCAGGTACGACAACATCGAGACGTCATTCGGATACAAGCGCTCACTGCGATCCCTGACATTACCAGTTGTCTTCCTACACGGTGAATCTGTGCGGTAGTACACATTGTCTCACACATTCTCATGCAAGTCGATAGGTGGACCTGGTGGTGGCACTGATCCCGCCGACCGCTCCTTCTTCAACCCAGAAAAGTACAAGGTGCAGCAAGAGCCGTTGTACGACTCGTACACCTCCTAAACCCTCAATCACGTTATAGATCATCCTCTTCGACCAGCGTGGATCAGGAAAGTCCACCCCTAGCGCGTCTCTTGAGGATAACACCACCTGGGACCTTGTGAAGGACATCGAGAAGCTGCGTGAGGAACTTGAGATCGAGAAATGGCACGTCTTCGGCGGATCATGGGTATGTAAATTGTCACGGTAATGCGCCCTGGTGACTCAGCTGAGGAGCTCTACAGGGATCTACACTATCCCTTGCTTACGCGCAACACCACCCCGACAGGGTGAAGAGTCTCATCCTCAGGTCAGTCATTTCAGTATCATTGTCCAGTTCACCTTGTTCATCTTTTCATCTTGTGCAGGGGCATTTTCACTCTGCGTCGCAGGTTAGTTTAACTGCAACGCACAACCGCATGTCTGCTTGAACCAGCTCTTCCCCAGTGAACTGCACTTCTTTTACCAAGAAGGCGCATCCCACCTCTTCCCCGAAGCATGGGAAGAATACCTTGAGCCCATCCCCGAGGAAGAGCGGCACGACATGATCCTCGCCTACCACGCCCAGCTCAACTCCGTCGACGAGGAGACCAGAATCAAGGCTGCCAAGGCTTGGTCCAAGTGGGAGTACGTGTAGAACCGTAGTCGGACAGACTCCGAATGGATGCTAACCCCATGACACCGTAAGAATGGCCACCTCGAGGCTTTACGTCGATCCTGCTTACATCGCACGCGCTGCACAAGATGACTTCGCCAAGTTAGTCTGGCCATTCTTTCTGGCTCGCTTTTTGAGGGCTGACTTGGCCTCCCTCATACCAGTGCTTTCGCTCGGATTGAAAATCACTACTTCGTCAATAGCGGCTTCATGCGAGATGGCCAACTCTTGGAGAAGCAGAACATCGATAAGATGTCAGTCTCAATGATTACTACCTGCGTCGTTGTCTAGCGCTAAAGTCCTCATTTAGCCGACACATCCCTACCGTCGTCGTCCAGGGTCGATACGATGTCGTCTGCCCCGTGAGTACCTTTCACTTAGGTCGCGCAACCTATTAAATCCCCTGTCTTTCCCCCCATACACAAAGGCGACTACTGCCCATGCTCTGAAGAAGGTCTTCCCAGAGCTGGAATTACATATCGTTCCCGACGCCGGCCATTCGGCTCGCGAGCCTGGAACCGCGAAACTGCTCACAGAGGTTTGTTCAATAACACCATCAAAGAGCCAATTGTGTCTCATTTGCTCATAGGCTACCGACAAATTCGCTGACCTGTAGTGCAGCTGGCCGAGGATGGCTGGATCATACGCCGAGAGTGTGGGACCCTTTTTGACGTATACGCGCTCGGATGTCATTCGCAGTGCGCTGCGTTTTGGGTGGCAAACCAGCGCATCAAGTTTAAATAAAAACTCTGTACAACAATACATAGTTCAACTCGTCGAAGGTGCTGGGTATCTACAGGAAAGCCGAGAGACCAAGTAAAAGCACAACTTTACTGTACAAGAACGAACAAAACGTGACAAGTCATTAAGCATCAACCGAAGAAAATGGTGTAACACGCCAATCTTCCCGGCAAATGCGAGAGA
Organism: Coprinellus aureogranulatus; assembly: GCA_027627275.1. Taxonomy (NCBI): domain Eukaryota; kingdom Fungi; phylum Basidiomycota; class Agaricomycetes; order Agaricales; family Psathyrellaceae; genus Coprinellus; species Coprinellus aureogranulatus. The sequence continues at coordinate 9,075 of JANDKE010000674.1, read as the reverse complement.
TTCATAAGATACTTCCAGACAGCACATATCCACCCGGAAAAATCACAGGGGTAGCCGAAGAAGGAAGAAAATGGGGTTCCCGTTACGCATTTCTCGTAGAGGCATTACCCTCTCGGAGGTCCATCCTCCCCTCGTCCTCTTCATCAGAGTGCTCGCCAAAGTCCCTCCCATCGTCATACATCGGCACAGCATCGTAGCTGTAGCTCCCAGAGAGATGTCTGGAGCGCCTGTGAACGCTGGGGCTGCGTTCGAAAGACGACCGTCGACTGTGGCTATGGATGAGGGCAATCTCGTTTTCGTCAGGCCGCACTCTGCTGAGGCAGAGCACAGAGGAGAACAAGAGGCACGCCGCGAGCACGAAGATGCCTTCGGGGAAGTTCGCCACACTGCTGCTGTAGGTCAACGCGTAGATATACGGCTAGAAAGGGCAAGGTGAGATTCTGAGGGTCGCATGACAGAAGTAACGGCGCCACTCACCGAGATGATATGCGCAACGGCAGATAAGACACCCATCGCACCGAACAATGTCCCAACTTCGGAACTGTATCCGCATGCGTGCAAGCAGATGGCCCCGAGTGAGTGCAATGTAGGGTTGCCGCCCGAAGTAAAGGATGACAGGCAGGAGAGGGCAATGTAAATTCCTTGAGACCTGCTTGCGGTTAGTGCGACCAGGCTGTCCGCCAGACCATCGACCCCAACCGAAACCTGCGCCAGGTAACGGTCGAACTTGACTTCAGCAGCGATGTCATGTGCATTTGGGGTGGTGCCAGGTGGACTTGTGGGTTTCGGCTTGAGATATGAGATGACAACTTTCAGAATGGTCAGCCCGGGATACATCGCGGAAGAGCGATCTAGCTCACTCGGCAGAAACACAAGCAAGTTAAATGCACGTGTGAACCATAAGATGGACATGTAGTAGCCCAACTTCAAGCATTCATTAGTGAACCGATGGTCGACAGCTTCGACTTATGAGAACGTACCTCTGCCGTCGACCAGCTGAAGACATGTTGCGCATACAGATACTTCGCGGAATAAACGCCCTAACGCCGAAGATAAGCAGTTGCCACCGAGAAGATGTATTCAAGGTAACCCACCGTCGAAACAAGGTAGAGGAAAAGGGCAAAACCAACCAGAGGCATCGAGAAATTCCTCCCCAGCACTACTTGGCACTCGACGAGGAGCGAACATGAGAATAGGAGATAACAGCGCTCTGAGGAATCGAGCGAAAAGATTGCTGGCGGCGTGCAACGGAGAGGACTTGGGCTGTACTTCCTCCTCGGTTGGCTCCCTTCCATGGTTGTCCATAGGGATCAAGGATTCAGGGCAGATGAAGATTACATATAACAGCGAGGTGAAGATGAGGCCGATGCTTGTGTAGAAAAATGAATCGCTGTATCCTGTCCGCGGAAGGAAAAAGCCAGCAAGCTAGACACAACCAGTTAGCCGGGTGAATGCCGACGACGGCATATCATGAACATACCGGGGGGCCAGACGCTAGCCCGACGAATACCATGCCTTGGACAGTGGAAAAGATCTTAGCCCTAACTGGTGATTAGCGTCAGTTGACTCTCAAGACGAGGCGTCGTACCGCGAACCATGGCGTGTACAGTCAGAGATATACCTGTAACCAGGTCAGGAGGAGTCACCCAAGCCGGAAATCATACACCTACGCGTGAACCACGCCGTTGAAAGTGGATAGACCGCCAACGAACCCTTCCAGGATGGGCCCGACCAGAATGGGCTTCTCGGCATAGTGCCCAAATACCGAGTTGGGTCTCATGACGAGAACGAAAACCGATTCCCTTACAGACAAAGTCAAATTATTGTCTCCCCTTGAGGATCTGGTGCAACCCACATCAAAAGCGCACCAGTCAGGAACGCGGCGAGGATGGGTTTCCTTCCATGCCTATCGCCCGCCCGGCTCCAGAACCCAGTGCTGATAGCGCTCAAGGCGCTCATTGTGGTTACGACTGCTGCTTGTATCTTTGCAGCTCTTGCTTGAACGTCCGAGGCGTCTGCGCCACCGCACTGACCTCCGTCGATGAGCGCGGCGAGCCCCATGCCAGTTGAGTCGGATGACAAGGTTCGGCAGGCAATGGCCTTGTACACCTGGATCCTTGGAGACATTGTTACTCCTCGCTGTATGGACCCCTTGAGAGCAAGTCCGACGGTCAAAGGTTGCACGACGCACCGACATGGATAACACCAGAACCACCGGGATCAACCTGAACGGATATCATGGGCTCCTGCGTATCAAGTCGCGTAGCAGGACATACCAGTACGGATGTGCCTTCCAGCCAAATATGGATGCTATCGAGAGACCCATGGCATTCCTTTCGCTTTCTCTCTGTGGTGAACGGGAAAGAAGTGGTGTGCCTTCGTCGTGTCCGCGGTTGTCCTGTGTCTGATCGGAGGGCATGGTTCTCGCCGGATACGCCCTATACGTCACCCGAACTCGAACCCAGTGCTGGCTACTACAGGACCCCTAAGCTTGGTCCCAGTTCAGGGGATGCGGACTGTGAGTGGGGTATGTGAAGGCCCGCGTAATGGGGGTTACTAGCTGGAAACGGAGGCCTATAAATTGGCAGTGCGGGAACGGCGTAATGACGGATTGGGCTTTATCAGATAATCTGACTCTGAGCCCACATTTCGTTTCACACGATTCCAAGGACCCGTATCTGATAATTGAATCGACGGCGTTCCCTGGTCTCTGTTTCGAAGACACTGTCCAGTATCGTACAGAGTACTGAGCTTTCAGACCACTGTGTCCCAGAATTGTACTTAGACTCTGGAAACGGGTACGTTTCCTCCAATCCTAGGGCCTATCGAAGGCCATCATATCGAACTCTGAGCTTCAGGAGGCGGCTAGACCCCATGGACTTCTCAACTTCTCTCGGGACGTAAGTATATCAATAATGCCGCGATGTGAAGGTACGGCTGGGTCATGTTGCACGGTGTGCCATGGTGTGGCGGCCAGTAGTGGTCAGATAACCTCTTTGAACCCGAGTCTAGCTCTGAAGACCACAATCCAGACTTCCGAGGGCTCCTTCCCCCACTGATTGCAGCTAAACTGCCCCACAGTTTTGTACGGCATGCTAAGGACGACGGTCCCTTCATCCCTGTTTTTACCTCGTACGGATGCTCATTCATTTGAATGCGCTTCAAACAGGTGAGTCTGCTTGANTGTGCCTGTAAACGTCGGCTCTGATCCNTCCAGAATGTCAGGATATCTTCCCCCTTTCCGCCCNTTTTTCNTTTCCTCNAGCCTCGCCTTGTAGTCTCACCTGNCAGCNTCCTCCTCCTNTATATATGCGGCGGCTCCCCTTAAACCTGTAGACTCCAGTGTTGACCTCTTGTACCCACGGATNTCCTGATCACCCTTTTGAGTTCGCAACCTAGAGCATCCTCGCNACAGCCCTGNCCTTCTCCTAGAATTTAAAAACGATGNAGTCAGAGGTCACGGTGAAGCTGGCNTTTATGCTGCAGGAGTGACTGTCATTGACTGAGAAGGTTTGGTTGANGTTAGGCGCCGGCGCCGGGGTAGTCATGGTGGCTGTGCCTAATCCAAAGTCAGCCTCAGACGGCGCTGCACACGGTGCGAACGCGTTACGTCTCACTTCAAACACGCACCCCCACCACAAAGCAGTACTACNACACCCCTCACGCNANCCTNCCATGCCAGGAGCCGACCTCAAAGCCTACCTCGCGGAGAAGTACATGTCCGGTCCCAAGGCAGATGCAATTCTCGCTAAAACTGACCNCACAGACCAAGAAGAANCGGAAGAAGNNTGNNGCTACATCCACTTCCACGCAAACCGGGGCCGCTGGGGTAAAGCTTGTCGACGAAGATGCAGGATGGCCCCAGGAATTCAAAGATNTTGAGGATGAGGACGATCTGAAGGAGGCAGTCGTGGCGAGTGATCGAGGGTTCAAGAAGCGGAAAGTGGACAAGGGAGATTCTAGTTGGGTCACTGTGCAGGAGGGGACGGCTGGACCATCGGGAGCGATCCGGGAAGAAGAAGAGCCTACGCCAGCAGACGAACAGCCGCAAGTGGTGGAACCTGCATTCGTTGGTGGTTTGGTGACAGCAAAGCAGCTGCATAAGGTCGTACCTCAGCGTGTCGAGGACGTAACACGCTACACGGAAGAGGAAATCGCTCGGGCCCAAGAGACAGTGTATCGTGATGCCTCTGGAAAGAAGATAGATATGAAGGCAGCCAAGGCGGAAGCAGCACGGTTAAAGAGAGAACGGGAGGAGAAGGAGGCGCAAAAGATGGAGTGGGGGCAAGGGCCTAGTGCAACGGAGATGAGAAGGAACAGCGGAGAAAGGAGATGGAGAAGAATAAAGCAAAACCATTTGCCAGGGGGATTGACGACAAAGANATGAACGAGGAACTCAAGTCGAAAGAGTTGTGGAATGACCCTGCTGCCNTGTTCTTGTCGGTGAGTCATCTTTCATNTCCAATTCAGAATACATGCTCATCCACCTCTAGAAGAAGAAATCCAAAGGACCTCGCAAGCCCGAATACTCGGGACCACCACCACCTCCAAACCGTTTNGGAATCAAGCCTGGTTATAGATGGGATGGGGTTGGTACGTGTNCTAATCCTGTTGTAAGTTCAAGAAGCTGACCTTCTCCAGATAGAGGAAATGGCTTTGAGAAGAAGATGTTCCAGTCTATCAATGCACGGAAACGTAAAGGCGCAGAAAGCTACGCTTGGGGTGTTGACGATATGTAGCTTGACTATGCAATATCATGCTCTTGTTTGGCTTTGGTGTTTTGGTGAGTGCTGTGCTNNAAATGTTTGTGGGTCTCTTCTATGGTCAAGTCGCCAGGGANGNTGCGGAGACGGTCCCCCACGTTAAACGGCGTGTTCACCATCTCACCCGCTTCAAAGGCCATTGGGACGCGGGATCCTGCGCTGGCCATTTGCTCGTGTGCCATGATTCTCACAGTACCATAATCTCGCGAGATAGCAATCAATAGCTGGTTGCTTCGATCGCACGTTCGTCGATCCTCCAACACGNCTTCGGTACGATCTTGTCACCTTTCCGACTTAACTGCTTCAACCCATCACGTACGTGCAACCGTTTGCTCTGCGCGCTCATCACTTTTGGGCGCTTTNGGAAGGCNGGCTCCTCACTCGACAGCGAACGTGGGACGGCATATCCCATGTCCTCAGGTTATGCCGCTANATCTGACAGGTGAACTTGTGAGCNACGTCCAGCCCGAACAACCTCCTTGTGGCTCCTTCCTCGGTCCTCATCAACGTTGCTTCTTCTCCCACTCTATTCCACAGCATGATGATCCTCAATTCTANTCCCGGAGCAACTTAAGAGGCAACGCTTTCATTGAAGCCTGACCCCATCCCAAGCCCCAAACCCCTCACTATTGTCCCTGATGTCTCGANGGTCGACTTCCACCAATGCTTCGCTTCTCTCCTCACCCATGTCTCCCTCACCCTCCTTCTCCTTCAACCCCTTGCTTGCGTCCGCGCAGACCTTCCAGCGGCTGGGCGCTTGCCCNACNCTAGGCTGTGTATTTCCCCCAGACCAGACAGACTTCCTTGCTGGACANCTGTTCGACATNCGGCTCGAGGTTCATGCGCCTGTCAACGGGACAGAGGCGACGGGTAACACGGTTCCGGANGAGAAGTTCACTTTTTGTATTCAGAAGGGCAAGGGNCAGTGCGTTGATGCTACCAAGTACTTCAAGGTGAAGGANCCAACNGTGGAGAAGTGGAGCTTTACGTGAGTAGCGCGACTCGTGCGAGAGAAGANAATGAAGCTGAAGTGTGGCTACTGGCAGATACTATGAGGACTTGTTCGCAAAGGACGAGNGNAGGCTGACTGGGGTGAACGTCGCNGCTAAGGCATATCGCGCTGTAAGTANTGGCAACAAGGTTTCTGGTCATCGAGCTTNATAGTCGCATCCCTTGAAGCTTTCCCTCANCGAGGTNCGGGCTAGCGTTNATACTCGCGGTANTACNCANAGACTCANACCNTGTANCTCAGCCTGGCAANTACCAAGCTAAANTGACATACAACGGTGGCGCAAAAACAGTTGCCAATTGGGAAGTCCGGGAGCCAGCCAAGAGGCGNAAAGCGAAGAATGTGCTGTTCTTCATTGGTGACGGTATGCGGTTATGCACTTGTGGAAGGTCNATGTCAGCTCATGNTCTATAGGTATGACACAGCCTATGATCACCGCTGCTCGCCTCATCGGCCACAAGTCAATCAACGGCAAATACCAGACGCTCATGCAGCTCGACCAGATGGAAGCGCTTGGTCTGCANATGACACACTCGATNGACTCTTTCATCACCGANTCNGCGAANAGTGCCACCGCTCTCTACACGGGGAAGAAGAGCACTGTCAATGCGTTGAATGTCTGGGTGGATAGTGTACGTCTAATACGCTCTTGCACGGCAGGGTTGCTCGTAACTAACACTGGTACGACCATAGTCCGAGGACGTCTTCGACGATCCCAAAGTTGAGACGATCGCAGAGCTGTTCAAGCGCCGAACTGGAGGACCCATTGGGATAGTCTCCACCGCTTACATTGCAGACGCTACTCCTGGTGCGTACTATAATATGGCTATTGCATTATGCCGAAAGCTCACTGCCGGACGCAACAGGTGCTTTGTGCGCTCACACTCGGCAGCGGGGGGAGTCGGCCGCAGTGGTCTATGAATTCTTGTACAACGCAACATCGCTAGACCCTCGGTTTGAATGGCCCACGAGTTGTAAAGGGGCGGATGTCATCTTTGGGTATGTGCTATGCCATTGAAGTTGACCCGTACCCAGGCGCTGACCCTGACTCTAGAGGCGGCGCGGAGCAATTCATCCCGGGGGAAGGCTCATACAATGGGACCGACTTTTACAAAGAGTTCGAGAGTCAAGGGTATCAGGTTGTGTACGACAACACCCAGTTGAAGAGCGTAGACAAGTCGAAGAAGACACTCGGCATATTCTCTATCGACAACTTGTATGTAGTTCCTTCTCTGCATTTGTGTTGGAATGTTCAGAGCTAACGAAGGATCCCGTAGGGCCAAGTGGGTTGATAGAAATGTCCTGACCGAAAACTTGAAGGGACAGAAGAACCACCCTACGGGCGACGGCAGTGACGCGCTTGACCAGCCTGGTCTCAAGGACATGACCCTGAAGGCTATTGATATTCTTCAGGCGAGGTCAAAGGGCAAAGGTTGGTTCATGATGTCAGAAGCCGCCAGTATCGACAAGGTGAGCCTAACCAAAACGATAGTTCCGAGCGCCCTGTATGAAGTGGATGCTTTTTAGATGATGCATGCTTTGGACTATGACCGTGCCCTAGGCGAGCTTCTTGAGTTGGATGACACAGTTCGCGCCTCCATTAAGCGTGAGCGCTCTCACCTCCCCTCATCCGGCGGTGAACCTATGACTGACTGTCGCGCAGACTTGGAGGAAATCGGCGAGCTCGACGATACTCTTATCGTCGTGACTGCCGACCATGGGCATGGCTTTGTACACTAACTTCTCTCCCTCAATTGTGCGAAGCTCACTGGTTGACTTCCAGGATGTATTTGGAGGCGCTGATACAAAATATCTCGCGGCACAGACCACTGACAGGAAGAAGAGGTCTGCGGGTGGGTCATATGTACGGTTGATCCTGTGATTGGCCACTAACATTGCTTCCCAGTTGGCGTATACGCTGCTTCTGGTCTCAGCGGCTACCAAGTTACACCCGATTCATTGCCCAACAACCAGACCGTCGTGTTTGGAGCGCAAGGTCCAAACTTCCCTGTTCAGTGGAACCCTCGATACGCGTATGCGGTAAGTCCCCTGTGCAGCTGTTACGCTTTGACGATGAAACTCATACTTGGCAACATAGGCCGGGTTTGGCGCGAACCCAGATCAGTGAGTCGTCTAGTCTGACGGGTGGTCAAAGTTGACGGTGAGTAGTCGAGAGGATTACACTCTCAACCAAAAGGGGCCTCGTAACCCAGCTATCAATGGCGCGGATGGTTTCGAGGCCAATCCGGCTGAACACACCGATGGTATGATGTTTTCCCCTCCAGACTGGCTCGCTTTGCTCAATCTTGCCGTCGTATTCAGGTTTCTCTGTCTGTAAGTTGGCATCCCTTACCGAAGGACATTCGTTTCTTCTAACTGCTTCTCTTCGCCAGCCGGAACTCTTCCCGTGGACCAAGGGCAAGGCGTGCACTCCTTGCAAGATGTCCCTGTGTATGCGAAAGGTCCAGGAGCTGAGAGCTTCCGAGGCGTTTGTGAGTCGGTTTTGTGCTCGGACCGAGGTTGCGTGCTAAACTATTTCAAGACAACAGCGTCGATGTTTTCTTCAAAGTCGCTGATGCGCTAGCCTTGGGTAAATAGACTCGATCGTTTGTGTGTAGTACTGGCAATGCAACGTGTTTGACGCTTGGACCCCTGATGGATGTCGCGTGTGGTCCGCGTGGGACTGTGACGCGTTTGGCTTTGTTGAATCGGGCCGTTTCGAGGGGGGTGGCAAACATGTGCAAAGGGTTCGTTGGGCGCGTGCCCCGGGGTGATTTGGCCCTGTCCTCGTTGCCTGTCAGAACCTTCTTATACTTCCCCCACCATCATCTCCCTCATATTGCCTCTACGATAACGCGCACCAAATCTTATCGCGGGCTCTAACGCTGCCCGGCACAGTTACATGTCATTTTCGGGTACACCTTTAAACCAAGCTCGCCGCCTCGATCGTGATACATTCCTCGGAAAGCCGAGCGCCAACGGAAACAGGCCGCCGAGTCCCCGCAGGATCATCCCTACATCCTACAAACTACCGTGCGTCATGTCCCTGACCGGGTCAGAATTGTGCCCAAATTGACATTTTACTTCTCTACTCCTAGGGCAACCACCGTTCCCACCACCAGGGACGCAGACTCCAGCCCGGGAGAGCCAGCCTTAGCGCGTTTTGCTCGACAGAAGCAAAGGGAAGCAGCGGCATCGCCTCTCAATCCCACCAAGTGGAGCGTCAAGGACACCTCAGTGAACATCGCGACCGCGTTTTAACCAAGCGGCCAACTCTAATTCAGATATGTCCGCTTACAACCC
>JANDKE010000673.1:0-21549 GCA_027627275.1 Coprinellus aureogranulatus | reverse complement strand
TTGGAAAGCGCCGAGGCCGAAGCCGTCGCGCGCGTGAACTTCCTTCCCGATCGGAGAGGGAGACCGACTTGAGCAGTATCTTGAGTTTTTTCCACCCAAAGCACATACCGAACTCGATAGTGCACCCATGCAGAGGTAGCCCACAGTGGTGCAGACACGGCATTGGCACCAAGATCCTCCCCGTCATCAGCTGCCAACCGCTGGCTGTGCTTCGGGGCCGTTTCACCGTGATACTAATAGTATCCCGGGACGTTCCCCGGCAGGCAGACGCACACTGCCATCCAAGCTATACCCTTCAAACCACGACCTTCTTTCGATCGTATACCCTAAATTTCCCGCCAGTCCAGCTTCAATTGCTAACACATTGAGATTGAAACGGTTTAAGTAAGGGCTGGTCCGTCCCCAAGCTGTTTCGATCATTCAGCATTCGCGTCGCCTAGTAGTATTTCTATTTTTGATTTAGGATGATGGAATTCAGTCTACATTGGTCGCTCTTCCGTTCGTTGCTACTAGTACTGCTCCCTGGCGTCCAAACAGACAGAATCCGAGACTAGACGTAACAACCTGTTCACTCCACTTCCCCGTGGAAGACATCCGTATATGCGCGTAGGCAGAACTTCACGTCTTGTGCAAACATTGAAGTTGGTTTCATACTGAAGGAGCGGCCTTCGTCAGCATACTAGTAGAAGGCGTATCTAACGCGCATAACTTGCTGTTTCTGAGATGCTTGAGCTCCCTGAGTAGGCCCGCTTTCCTTCCTCGCCTTCTGAGACCGGCTTCTTCGCAGAGGCGATATAAAACACCTTTTGCCAGCTTTCGAATGAAGGCATCGTCGATTACGGCGAGCGTAAGCCGTGCAGATTCCGTACCCGCGGATACAGAGGGTATTTGACTGAGGCATTGATACGAACTGTCGCCATCCACCGGCTTCACGTCCATGCCCCACACCTGATTGCAGTGCGTCTTGGATAAACTAAGGAACAAGTTGTGCATAGCGTCGACAGCGATGAACGTGGTAGGTTGTAAAGGAGGGGCTATCAGCCAAGCGGCGTAGCGCGAAGACGAAGCGGTAAGAGGCGACTTCTGTGGCAAGCAACCGGGCTTATATGCGACGCACGAGCGGCAACATTGGACCTTGGTGGTCCCACGAGCCGAATGCGACTGCCACACGATCATAGTCAGAGGCGACGACAAAGGAGGAGATGGCCCCTGCGAGCCCTCAACGAGACAATGAATTCATTGCAAAAGAGGTCAAGCAATCCCGATATTGCTCTCGTAATGACAAAGGAGGATATGGCCACTGCGAGCCCACCAATGAGACAATGAATTTATTGCAAAAGATGTCAAGCAATCACGATATTGCTCTCGTAGTCAGGTCACTGGAGAAGAGAGAGACACGAGGACGGTAGGGGAGAAAGCGTCGGGAGAGTTGCATGAATCGTGCGGGGTGGCTGAGTTCGAGCCCACTACGGTTTCTGCGGAGGAGAGGGAGCTGTGACGGAAAGCAGTCACGGTGTCGGCACGATGCTGGTGGGAAATTTAGGAGCGAGGTACCCTCCACTGCAAGCGCTGTCCGGAATTGACACTCCTGGGCGAGAGAACTGCCATGCCCGAATGGAATTCGACCCGTCAGCTCGGCCTGCAGCACTTGGATGAATGAACAGGGAAGTGCTCACCCACAGGTATGCCGCCCCGCTGTCGCCCCATTATTCTGTCCATCCCGAAGTCTGAACCCGATGCTTGATAGACGTGCTCGATAACCAATAAGCACAGCGTCAAGTGGTGGTTTCCTCTGAAACGTCGCGGAGAAAGTTCGCCATAGCAGTCCCACAGATTGTCCGCAACTCGGAATCCATGGCCAAGGAGAGTGGTGACTGCGCCGTCAGGGACTGCCAGGGACGGTTCTTGTCTCTTTGAAATAATATCTTCTATGTCGGGCCTACTGAGTAAGCGCCCCACCCATCCCACGAAATCTTGGTACTCGTATCGCCGATGCCTCTGTTGTCCGGCTTCTTCGAGGGATTCAAGTTTCTCTTCGGGGGAGCTTTTTGCGTATTGTCGGCAGTAGAGCTGGGGATCCGTGTCCTTGCCTTGCAGGCAGACTACACACAGACACCGCCCCTTTCCCATTTCGTCAACAAGAGGAGGAGTCTGAGGAAGGATAGATGATGCGGGTGGCTACAGCCGCCGTGTGTTGAAGGAAAGCGGGTTAGCGAGGACTGAGCGAGGACTGTGTGGCGAAGGTGACTAGATTATAAAGGTCACGCGTGAGTGGCAACACGGCGATAGTCGGTCGTTTGCGAGATAGCAAAGTGTCTCATGCTTGTATGCTAAAGAACGATGGGCGATTGGAAAGGGGAATAAACGCTGTTCAAGTTGCCGCGGGACGGGGTTGGTTGGAAGGGGCGGGGAGGCAACACAATTGCCTTGGCAACTGATTCGAGTCTGACCTCACAATAGAACATGGATTCATTGTACTTTGGTGCGTGTCATGGTGGAAGAGAACGAGTGATGAAGAGAGAGGGACTAGCGACACGTGGGGGTTTGACCCAACCTGTACAAAGCCCTACAAAGCCGTCACCGTGACGGCAACGTGCTTGATTGTTCCGCCGTGAGCGGCTGATCATCGACAGACGAGCGCCTATGTGTTCCAAAGCTCGTCGAGGCTGGGTACAGCTTGAGGTCTTGGAGTTGGAGGTGCAAACGCTATGTAGTCTTCAGATGCCAGTGCAGCTTCGGGTTTTTACTAGCTAGCACCACTCCTTCGTTGACGGTCTGCCACTGATTGGACTGTGGGTTATGGAAGCGACCTCGGGGATAAACCAAATCCAGTAACCTCTGGAGGGCTGATTCAGCTCGAACAGACTGCGAGTGGCAAAGGCGATCCCAGGCTTCTCGAGAAGCGAGGAAAGTCGCCGTCCTTCACTATGGACCGCGCTAGCGCTGCACGTTTAGGGACTGCAACAAGGCCAGCGATGGGAGCCGGGATCTTACCGTGACTTTAGCCCAATACTCACCAGTTTGAACCCCGATGCAGGGTCTAAAGCATTATGGACGTGACGGTGCGACAGCGAAGGATCGTCGTGAGCTCGGGAGGACTCCGCTGGGTGTCTTCCCAGTGGCTGTGTTTCAGCCAAAAAGCGACCCAAAATGGCAAAGGTTCGCCCTTGGCATAGCCACAAGGAGAGCTCTTTGGGTCCGTGGCCCCTGGCATAGCGTCCGACCTCTGCCTTCTCCTGGACCGCATTGCACCAAACCAGGACCTCACCGTGAGTCGAAGCATGGCGCACACCCTCACCCTCAGTGTCACCCTAAAGGCGCTCTTATCATAAATTCAGGCAATGTCACTCCGTAGCGCTGAAGCGCTGAAGCGCAATTCTGGGCGGGATATCAACTGGCTCCAGCCCAGTACCTAGATACTGTCGTCTAATGTACATAGGTAAAAGCAGTTCATTTGCCATCAGAAGCTCGAATAAAGAGGGAGGAGTTTGTAGGAAATAATCAAGTGCGGATGTATAGTTATTCCAACCCGGGGTACAGGTTCATGTCGTCGAAAAAGTCTTCCTGGACGGAACGGATAGAGAGTGTCGATGCTCTCTCATCCGCCCATCTCTCCAATATTTCCCAATGTGCCGACACATCTGACATCGTTCTTTGTAACTATGATGGGAATGAGGAAGCGGGAACGAAATGTTAGCGGATGTGGGGTTGACCTTCTGCATTTGCTTCTTCACCTCCGCCTTCTGTTCCTCCATCAGCTTTGAGACGCGAGTGACGTCTTCTTCAATCTCGTCGACCGGCCGCTTTGAGGTAATCAGCGAGAATGACCGCGAGTGACCATGCAGGATGTGCACCTTCGGATTCGGGTCGTTGACGCATTGCTGCAAGGAGGCGCTCTGCCAAGGAGGTCATATGTCAGCGTGTATGTGCCGGAGCATCCACGGGTAACTCACCAGCGTCTTCTCCTGCTGGCGAAGATCATGCTGGAGCTACGATCGGGGAAAACCGAGTTGAACTCATCGGCACAGTATAGGATTGGATGCTCACCTCTAGGATGGGCGGTAGGCTCTCGAGCTCCACAATGTCGTAGAACCGCTGAAGCACCATGGTGTGGAGCATGAAAGTTTGCTGAAGGACCACCGGAGTACTAGGGTACGAGCTGGGAACCGACGGAAGGATGAAACGCATATTGTGGGCTTCACATTTCGCGAGCTCGTCCCATCTGAGGCGGACATGGACATAGACGATCAGCAAAGTGATGCAGAAAGAACGAGTGTAATACATGGCTTACACATGTCTGCCTAGGACTGTCAGGCCAATTCTGCTTTCATATCCCAGGGCAGGGCACCCTGCCGTCGATGTGATCGTTATGAGTCGATTGAATCTCTAAAGACAAATTCAGCACCACGCAAATTAATGAAAGGCCATGAGCCACAGCCACACCAGAGTTTCGAAAGAACGGTACGTGCACTCAGTGCGTACGTCCAGCATCCAGCAACCGTATTTTTCTGCCTCCCGGTTTGCTGGAATAGTTCGCGATGTCAGCACCAACAGAGCGGGTTAACGTAGATACTTGGGAGATGGTACTGACCGGCAAGCTCAATCGCCCCGATGTGCATACTGCCCTCTTCACGCTTGGAATAGACAGCCGCAATGCCAAGTATGATCCCTGTTAAAGACTTGTTTATGGGAAGTCTGGAATGCGCAGGTTACCTCTGGACTTACACTGGATGTACGGGCGAAGGGGAGTGTCCAGGTCGGAAATGCCGTACATAACTACGATGGCGGAGGGCTTCTAAGTGGAGGATTGAGAATGCTTTTGAATACATGGGGGAAACTTACTTTAATATCTGTCGGGATATCCTGGAACAGACTTTCCTCGCTTGGCTTCACAAAGAGCGTTTCACTGACGGAAGCAAGTGGCTCTTTGGCCAAAGGAGCCTTTCTTTGCTTCAGCAAACATACAATTACAAGGAGAAAGGAGAAGCGCGAATGTACTTACATCCTTAGACATATCATAACAAAGAAAGAAGGAGCGCCGAAGTTGGACCATTCCCTGTGTGAAACCGTAGCATGTCATTGGAGAGGAAGGCTCATGTGCTCGCCGGGGCCATGCAAGCTACGTTACGGACGATCCTCAGCAAAGTAGAACGCTCAGCGCTCGACCATCACGCTAAGTGCGAGTGCAATGTCCAAGCAATGGAAAGACGCAAAGGGATGATGACCAGAGCTCCGATTTCATTGCGTTCGACGGCGTTAGAAACACACAAATACACATATTGACACACACACGACTATAGCCACCACAGCACCGTGACCGTGACACTCACACACGGCTGTCATGAGTACGCTTTGTTTAAGCCAGCGCTCAGAAATAGCTTCCATCCTTTGTCGTCCTGTATAAATGCGACCTCAAAAGCGTGAAAATGAAGTTTAGGCTAAAGCCTGTGCCCTTACCCTCCATCCTACTCTCAGCTTTCCCCGACATTTCGCTCTCAGATAGGACGTGAGATCATTCAATGGGCCAATCCATATCCTCGACTGTTGTACGTGTGCTCAGATTGCCTCGTGGTCTATGCTCTCTTTCTTACTCTTTGCAGTGCAATCATGTCCCGCCGATTCCCTCTGGGAATCGAAACAACGAGAGAACTTCGATGGCGGAAGGGTACAGCTGCTCGTCCTTGAGAATGTCAGAGACACTGACCCGTTCATCATGCTTTAGCCCAGAACCCATATTTTACACCTACCCCCAGAGATACTCGCCTACATATTCACCCAGCTCGTTCAATGCCACGGACAACCCCACCTACCTCAGCGGGGTCTCGCAACTGATTCGGCCCTGCAGGACGTGGTGCACCTCTCCCATGTGAACACTGTCTTCCGCGACGTCTCTACAAGCACCCCCCACCTTTGGACTACCTTCCCATCGTTAAACTTCACATCCCGACACAGCTTGCAAGCGGTGCTTGACCGATCCTTTCCTCTTCCTCTTACACTGTCATTTCTCGAAGATGATGACGCCAATCCTCTGGCAGTATGGGATCTGGTTATGGGGTGCATCGGCAGGATACAGCGTTTCTACGTCGAGGTCGAAGAGGGCAGGGATGGTGCTTTGACATCGGCAGTGCTCAAAATGGTGCTTCCTTTTGCCGAGCATTGTACCATCACGTTTCATCCAGGTTATCGGAACGTTTGCTTGGATCACCTCCTTCTCTCCTCATCCCTTCGCCTCATTTCTTTGCCTTTGCGAACTCTCGACCTCACCAATTGTTACATCACACCACTGGGCTTCAAATTGCACCAGATATCGCGATACACTGTCCGATACACTGCGGTTCTCCCAATGCCGGAATCCTCCCCCGCAATTTATCACATGTGGAACCCAGGCCTTCAAACTTTGCGCCATCTCACTCTCTGGAACTGCTTCTCAGAAGCCTCCTCGACACCGTCCCCCTCGGTGCAGGACATCCTCCTCCGATCACATGGATCACTGGCTAGATGCTTCCCCCAATTGGAATCTCGTGGTTGTCGCGGCTCCTGTCGTTCCTTTNCGCCCCTATCGCCCGCCACCTGCGCTTCCCTGAGCGTTGCTCCCTCGAGATTCATGTCTTGTTCCCGTATCTGGTCGCCTTTGACGATATCGACGTTGCAGCCGCAGCCGCGGCCGTTTTCCTTCAACCTGGAGCAGTATTCTCGCAATGCCAATTGGACTTGAAACCGGAATACCCGAAAATCGCCCTTGTTGGGGACGGGTTCAGCGTGACCGTTTGCTTAGACCTGCGCGAAGTTGCTGTGGACTCGGTGGAATCCGTTTCAGATGGTACTCCTATCCATTTTACCCCCCAGCACAACCTCAGCGATCAGCACCTCGACCTCGAAGACATCTATACGATCTCCTTGTGGAGGGCTGTGGCAGACAACTTACGCGGATACACTTCTGAAGTCTTCGATGTGCATGCCAAACTCGATCACGATGACGTCCCTCACTTGTTGCTTCTCTCTCCTATGCTGTCCATCTGTCCTCGCACCAGAGCCTTGTTCATTCGTCCGACATCTGCGTTCACCGGGCGGGGTCTTTCATGGATTGCGGAGAGAATTTGTTTTCCATTGCTCGGGAAAGTAACGATCGCGCTCGTCGACCCTCACTCGATAGTTGACCTCATAGCGGAAACGGCAGGATTTATAGAGCAGTGGGTGCACAGCGGTACTTCGGTAGATGAGGTGCTATTCGTTGTATCTGCCGATGTGGTTGGAAGAACGGGGTTCAAGGATGTGGACGGTTTGCGCCTCCATTTACGAGGCGTATACCGCAAATTTCCCCCTTGCACTATAGTCCGAGTGGAAGCGAGGCCCTGATTGCCTTTGTTTCGACCTTCAACGAATAGCATACGTTTGCATAGTGAGTGCAGAGACCATCCTTCTGACGTAAACGGAGTCTGACGCTTGGGTTTAGACTTGTCGAACGCTAGCCCCCCACCTTTTTGTATTCGGACTGCCCTTCATTGAGTGATATACCTTTCCTGCATGATACTACTGTGACCTGTATTATACAAAGCTGAAGACGCAATTCGTTGTGAAAGTCCACAGCTAACTGCGGTGCTTTGGCGCCGCAGCACTTCATTGCACGTTGATCTCGGGACGCAGGCATAAACAGTCTACTCTTAGCTCATACGGACCTGGGCTTTGCAGAACAGCCACTCGAGTACTGTTGGGACCAAGGCCATGTTCAAAATCGGCAAAGGATGCCTTGATCAATGCAAAGGGAGTATGATCATCCCGAATTCCTTTGGGGCCGGGTTATCTGTGGCCGACGACGGGTGTGCGTGTGCCGTAGCGGACAAAGGATAGGACCAGCTGGACCCCTGAACCCAAAGACAAAGAAACTGGGACGATCCATGATCACTCGTCCACAAAGCAACGAGTGACGAAGTCCGCGTCCCTTGATACGATGGCCCCCAATTTGTGCAGGAAACAAAGGCCAACTCAGACTGCCGTGCGCTGCGCCCACTTTGCTTCTAGATCTCGATCGTACTAAAGATGAATTCTCGAAGCACTTTATATAGCGAGTCTTCACCGTGGCTATCTGCGTTCCGCAGCCCACCGTCTCCTCGACACCACATCCGGATCGAATTAAGCCATGACCTATTGGCGAAAAGGCATAGACTGCAAGTAGTGCTCCATAGGAAATGGGCTTCACTTCTGCTCACAAGGTATATACGAACAGGGGTGGTTCTCGCTATATCAGCGCTGAAGGAGAAGGGCGTCGACGAATATCTGGGCATGAATGCCACTGTTATTCACAGTTCAGGTACGGGTCTGTGCCTTCCACGACGAGAGTTTGACCAATGGCTGCTGCGAACGCAGCCCGAAACGAGGCTCGGAGGAGCGGAATCCGCTACCTGTGCGATATACAAAATGTGCATGAAGTACTGAGATACCTTGTGAGCTAGTTGTGACCTGCGGAAGATGTGGCATGCTAACGTCATATCAAGAGGCTTCTCGGACTTGTTGAATTTTTGGGAGGCGATAAACCGACACATGAGGATGAACGTACAGTGCACTTGACTGCAGCTGGGCAGGAGCTGTATATCCCTTCTTGCACAGAGCTGGACGTCCACTAACGCGATCGATTAGATGGAACGAACTCTCCTTGGAGTCATTAGAGCTTCGAAACACTCATCGATCTAGGCTGGCAACTGGGTCTTCATTCGCAGACACCCCTGTACGTAGAGCGAAGATACGAAGGCGGCATGAGAGGCAGCTTGGGCGATTCAGCGACCTTTTGAGATCCGGGGCGGGGCGGGGAGAGATTTGATATTCATTGACTTAGACTAAGTATCGGCTGACCGCCGAATGTGATCAGCTTTAGGCGCCCAAATCATGGGCGTGCGACTGAACCTGATGAAGACTGAGAAGACATGTCCGAATCGATTGCCTTGCGATTGCCCTTCGCCGTGATTGAGATCCAATCTAAGGGCGTCCAGCCACCTGCATCCGTTGGCTCGAGAGACAGTCATATGATATTCGCTTAGTGACGGTACATGCCAAGCATGCGTCGCTAAGAATACGCACAGCACTTCACTGGTGAAGAACATGCCAGGAAGTGTCGGAAGAGCTCTGGGCAGATGGTGATGTGGTGCGTGATTCGCGACACCAGCTCAGACAGTGCAAAGGATTTCCGTGAGTTTTTGGTGCCCACCGCAGACAAATGGTGCACTTTATGAACTTTGCCTAGGAGGTTCTGGAAAGAACAAGTGGCACCCATGTAGTGGCACGGGTTCCTCACTGCCACCCTTCGACCGCACCATGCGCTCCTACTGCGACGGTCAATGTAACGTGGCTTTTCTCGCGAATGATCACGCGTCTCCAACGTTTACAGGATTGCCATCGTGAGTAGCCGCCCGGAGTCGCATAGCTATAAATGATGGAGCGTACAGACAGGGTTGTCGCCGTGAAATTGTGCCACCCCCGCTCAAATGTTGCGTCGCCACCCCACCCTCCACGTCATTCCACCGGTGAGCAGAAACGGCGCTGCTGTGAGTAGTCCCCAAGCTCCAAGAGTGATAGAATAATGCTGAACGCACCCCAGGTTCACAAGCTCTCAAGGATGCGGAGGCGTTATTCGCCTCTCTGGGCGCCAAACAGCAAGCATTGCTGGCTTACGTTGTCCGCAGCCCAAGACGTATTGCCAATGGCCTGCGGTAGAACTGGGAAGCAACAGCGTCCGCCACATACCTCTACGCCCCGTCCCTCTCAGCCTGATCGGCCAAATAACAACTGTCACCGCGATGAGACTGGCGAGTTCCTGGAGGTCATGGACGGATTCAACGAAACCATTTCCGTACCCCAGCGAGATGAAATGCAGCCGCCTCAATCACCTGCTCCCACACCTCAGTCAGATGGACCTGGTACCCCACAAGGTATGTTTTTTGCGTCATACCAGGCACCTAAGGAGAGCACCTTTGTGGATTGATCCATGCCTGGACCTGGATTCTGCTGCTGGACTAGCATCCATAATGGAACCAATCCAATCCAATTTTTGTCCAGTTGGTACTGGACTAAACCCTCCCAGGCCCAGTCCAGTCCAGTCCAGTCCAGGCTAGTATGACTAATCATAGGGTGTCTGGGGTCCCTGGCACCAAAATTCTGGATCATTTCCCCCTATTATTTCCCAATACTGCTTGTATTGCTACTATAGCTCCCTATTAGTGGCTACTCAGATAGAACTACCATAGAACAAACAATCTCAGCCTGTATTAGATGTTGATCTGGTAGCTGGATTAGTCCAGGGATGCTACTGGACTGGTCCAGGTATAGGCTATACAACACTATATATGATCAAAACCAAGTGGGGAATAGTGATGTCAGATCTTCTAAAAATAGAAATGACATCATATGATTTTCATCAATCAAAAGTCAGTCACCATCAATGACATCATCTTACATCACATCAAAAGTCAATCACCATCAATGACATCATCATACATCACATCAAAAAGTTAATCACCATCAATGACATCATCCAGATCAGGCACATCGATGACATCATGATTGTCAGGAACAGGCACCCGATGTGATGTAGTGATCTACATGATGCCACCTAATGACATCACATCACTGACATCATATTCATTTAGATAAGATCTTGAACATCAATACGCTATTTCTCTAGCATCTACCCAATGGATAAAAAAGATATGGGTATCATTAGAAAGCGTTTCAGAAGGGCTTTTCATTGGTACTAATTGTGTGAAGAATATATTCTTTCTTACCTACCATAATAGGCGATTACTTGTAATTGATCAAAAAATTGTGTTTATATTGACAGTTGCGCCACAGTGGAGAGGGTTATAACACTCTAACAGCATCAATAAGGTGTTAGTGCATTGTAGACAGCTATTTCAGGTGTTCTACCCATTATACCTTAACCTGGACCACCAGTATGCACATAACTGTTGCGCTGCATAACAATCTGCGAATTGGACCTAGGCCAGTGCAGAACAGCACATTTCTCTTTGTCAACACTGCCAATGCTCTTAAGGCATTTCAAATGTTGCAACTGGATACAGGTAAGCATGATTACTCATATGCAGGGTATGGTAGAGCTCTTCGCATACAATGTGCAAAAAGCCAGTATTTTCCTGATACTGGTGGCTGTGCATATTCCCACACTCATAGGCATGCATATTTGGAATCTACACATAAATACCTGTAGAATGAGATAGGTTGCACAGAAACCGGACCAGTCAATGCTACAATATAGCCCAAACAGTCATTTTGAACAGCGAAGTTGCAAAAGTGCAATGAACAACCACTTCAATGTTGTTCATAAGAACATCTTTGGCTATATCTTAGTCAGTTCTCAACCGTTTCCTATGCAAGCTACTGCATTCTGATCCCCCAACTGTACCTGTTACTGCTATGCTATCCACAAAAATTCCCACACTTGTCAAGGGCTTCATTTTGGACCATCTTTTGTTTGTTTTCGCATTTTTGCAACATATGTGCCATTGTTCATGCTATTTTGGAGCTTTAGGAATGCAAAACCAATTTTATGTATGGTTTAACATACACTCTACCTCCTCTTATGCATCGGAGTGCCCAGAAGCTCCATATATTGTGTGTATCAGCCAAAAATCCTCAATGTTCTCTGTTTACATAGATCATTGCATTCTGGAAAAGCAACAAGCCCCATGTTTGTGATATAACCAATGCTAGATTGTAGGGTACTGATGCTCCTTCAATTATATGGCAAGAGAGCAGTGTTAACGACCATTCAATCCAGTGAAAACTGGCTTCGCAGTGGAGTTTGCTGGTGAATTGAGCATTCGAGGCACATTTGCAGTGCATGTTTATCAAGCATTCTAAAGTGGGGAGTGCCATTGGAAAGCCCCTAAAATTCCCTTCCCAATGGTACCAAAATCATTCCTATCGGTGGAAAATTGCTTGAGATAGAGTGCAGACAATGTCTGACTTTGTTATCTAAATGAGTGTGATGACAGTGATGTGATGTCATTAGGTGACATCATATAGATCATTACATCACACCAGGTGCCTGTTTCTGACAATCATGATGTCATTGATGTGCCTGATCTGCATGATATCATTGATGGTGATTAACTTTTTGATGTGATGTAAGATGATGTCATTGATGGTGATTGTCATTTTGATTGATGAACATCATATGATGTCATTTCTATTTTTAGTAGATCTGACATCACTATTCCCCACTTGGTTTTGATCATATATATTATAGTGTTATATAGCCTATACCTGGACCAGTCCAGTAGCATCCCTGGACCAATCCAACTACCAGATCAACATCTAATACAGGCTGAGATTGTTTGCTCTATGGTAGTTCTATCTGAGTAGCCACTAATAGGGAGGTATAGTAGCAATACAAGCAGTATTGGGAAATAATAGGGGAAAATGATCCGGAATTTTGGTGCCAGGGACCCCAGACACCCTGTGATTAGTCATACTGGACTGGACTGGGCTGGACTGGACTGGGCTTGAAAGGGTTTAGTCCAGGACCAACTGGACAAAGATTGGACTGGATTGGTTCCATTATGGATGCTGGCCCAGCCGGAAAATCCAGGTCCAGGCCTGGATCAATCTAAAGGGTACATTTCCTTAGGTGCCTGGATTGACGCAAAAAACATACCTTAGGGGTTGTCCAGTCCATATGACTGAGGTGGTTCGAGAAGTAGGATAAGGACGCACCGGCATATCATTACGAGAACCGCGTTCCTTCTCCTTCTCCTTCGCCTTCTCCTTAGGCTTCTCCTTGCCCTTTTCCTTCGCCTTATCGGCAGACTTGGAACCCTGAGGTTTAGTAACAACCTCGGAAGAGACATCTTCCATGTCGACATCGTCGACGAGCTCCTTGGACTTGATAACCTTGCGAGTGCGAGCCTTGGGCATGGGAGTATCCTCAAGAGCGGCTGGAGCAGCAACGGTAGCCTTAGGAGTGCTCGTAATCTCGACCTCGTCGTCAGACGTGGGAGAAGAGGGCGTATCCTCGACCACCATCTCCGAGCTAGCATCACCCTGAGGTTCCGAGACTGGAAACACGAGTCAGAATAATGGAAATAAAAGGCTCGAGAAGGAAGAAAAGCGTACGTAGATAAGCGCGAACCACATGGCGACCTAAGCGGTGCGCGAAGGCGCGAAACTCCTGCACTTGCTGATTGTCCTGGAAAGGCAGCTTGTACTTGGTGCACTCGCCAACGTGGGTATCGAGCACTTGAGCGGCCTTCTTGACGAAGGACTGGTACTCGTCCAAGTACTGGAGCTCCTTACGAAGAGACGGCTCCTGGAGAAAGACGAGAACCGAGTTAGCGCTTGGAGCAACTTGAGACAGAAGAAAGACATATGAAGAACTCGACGACGCGCTTGACTGCATCGTGCATACAAGTCGTCATCCAGAGGGACAGCGACGAAGGATCGTTGGGCTTGAACTCGGCGATAGCTCCACCGCGAGCAGCATTGAGCTCGCCGACAGTCCAGTCGAAGCGACGCTCGTGGTCACCGAGTTTAGCGAGGAAAGCGATGGAAGCCATTTGAGACGATGAACGGTGACTGGGATGAGGACTTAGAGTCGAAATCCCCCAGGTTTTATACCCTCGAGAAGCGTGACAATTGACTGTCACAACCTCGAGCGTCACGACCAACCTCAAGAAGGGCTTCACGCGAAAATGAGCCAAGTCCCGAGAGCCCGTGTAAGCGAGCTCCCAAGCCGAGGATTCAATAGAGTGGAGCAGCGGATCAACCAGCGCTATTTCTGGGCGCTCCGACAAAGTACGCGAACCCGATCAATGAGGGTCTCGAACTCGCGAGAGCCAAGCACGGCAGAGATAGGGACTTCTCGCAAATGGGAAAAAGATAGAACGGAAAATAGGAGTAATGTCAGATTCGGTTTCAATGGTGAAAGCGCCTCCACGCTGTTCACTAAGTCCGAAATAGGTGGTGGGGCTTTGTTTGCGAAGGTTTGAGAGGCAAGACTTAAGCTTCTCGGAAGAGTAGTAGACGTGGTTCCAGCATCAATATCAGACCCCAGGATAAAAGAGAATCACTCTAGGGAAGATATCCAATGAAGAAATAAGTGTGAACTCAACCCTGAGGGTGTTCGCGAAGTCGACTTAGCTGCTCGAGCGAGCGCGCGCGCTTGATGCAACGGTCCGAGAAGTTTCTATCACTGGGAACAAGAACGGGGCCGTAGTATTGGAGNTGCGTACGAAAGAGATACAGATGAGCTACAGGAGCTACAATACTACGGCACGGATAGATATGAGTACAACATATTTTGCGGAATGCGAAAGTTCGAAGATGTGCAGGGGTCAAGAAAAGAAACAGGGCTCACGCCGCCGTCGAAGAAGGAAGGAGGTCTTCCAAGGACAACTCTCCACCAGGAAGAGCGTCCTTGCCCATGACCACGTCCTGTCCCCTGCTCGACACGCCACCGACCCCGACGATCTCGACCTCGTCCTCCTCGTCGACTTGAGGATCCTGGACAGCTTCTTGACGAGCCGACGGAGACTCTTGACGAGCGGGAGGAGCGTCTGGACGAACCGGCTGAACATCTTGACGTTCGAGCTGAGCGTCTTGACGCGCGCGATCTTCATCGGTGACACCGGCCTTGGCCTTCTTGAGGTAGTGCTCGTCGATCTGCGTCTTCGCAGCAATGTGATCGAGCTCGACATGAGGCCCAACGACGAACTGCTTCGCGAGCTCGAGAAGCTTGGGAGGAGCGAGAGCGTCAGCCAAGACACGATCGCATGAAGTGGAAAGGCTCAAGAGAGCACCCATCTTCGCTTAATAGCGATGCCAATTGGCCTGACGACGAACAAAGGAGGCCTCGATAATACGAGCCGACGAGCGAAGGTCTTCCATGGCTGCGTTGGTGGACAGCATGAGCTCGTAAAGCTCGTTGACGGCTGTGGAAGGAGTAAATAAGCAAAGAGAAGCAGGAAATACAAAGGAGAAAGGAACGTACCGGGGATGGACTTGGACGACAGGCGGTATGCGACCGCGTGAGTACGAGCCAGGTCGAGCGTATCCTCTTGAACATGAGGCGGAAGCCAGGAACAGGCTCGGTGACTCGACGAGCAAGGAGAGCACTTGCCGCTCTTGCCGATCGAAGGGAGACAACAACCTGGAGTCGCCGAGCACTGCAGACAAGGATCGTGTGTCGAAGGAAGCGAGACCAGAGGGGCCTGCTTGTAGAAGATAAGGGCAGCTGCGGGGTCGGTGTGGAGGCGCGATTGAGGAAACAAGCGCTCGAGCGTATGTTCGAGAGCCTCGAGAGGACTAGGAACTTCGGCGGGAGGAGGCTGGACCTTCTTCGTCGGCTTCCCTTTCGACGACGAGGAGATGATAGCTTCGAGAGGAGACATGGGGGCCAGCACGCGCTTCTTGGTGGCGGGCTTCGAGCTCGAGCGAGGAACGGGTGTGGATCCCTCGGGTCTCTGAACGGGGGCACGAGCAGGTTTGGAAGCGGGAGCAGGATTGGAACGAGTGTTTCGATTGCTGAGGAAAGAGTTAGAAGGGTAGTAAACGATGACAGGCAAATGGGAGAGACGTACCGAGGAGGGGGAGGCGCATCGTTCTCATCAGGGGCGAACGCCGAGTCTTCTTCATCGTCTTCTTCTTCTTCCTCCTCCTCGTCAGAGTCCGAGACCGACTCGGGGGAACGCGCGCGCTTCTTGCCTTGAGATACGGAGGTCGAGGATTGCGCGAGTGATTTCCCGGGCATAAGGTCGTCGAGCGACATCGTAACAGGCGGAGTGGGTTCGCGAGGAGGGGAATAAAGAGTCATGGCGTGAGTAGACGCTTTTGGGGAGCTTGAAGTCGAACGGCCAGGATGCGATGTCGAGAGTGTCCGTAGACGGAAGCTTAGGGACGAGGCAGGACGTGCTGAGATCCTTGTCGGTATGACCGCAGATGAGAATGCAACGCAGGAGGGCGGCGTAGAACCTCGACCCTTCCGGGAAGCACTGGAAAAGAGGGGAATGTCCGTACTTGAACTGATCGGACGGGTTAGCGAAAACGACCAGTCCGAAACGAAAGCGGGACTTACGATCGCTCGCGCGTGCTCACGACACAAAGACACGCATAACTTGTGAGCGGCAGCGGTGCCTTCGAGCGTCTTCACCGACGCGATATGACCGAGAGCCTTCGCAATGGGAGCCATATGCGGGAGAGGATCCAAGCCGCCAGCGCCGGANATCTTCGCCCAGGCCTCCTTGATTAGGCGGTAGAAAGTAGCTTTTTCGGAGGGAGACGGAGACATGAGGGAAGAGCGGATGATGGGAGTGAGACGCGGAAAGGAAGGGGATTTTATGTCCTCTTCCTCTGAGAAACGAACTCCGCTTCACCCGAGTTCTCCCTAGAATAAACTATTCGTAGAGTCTCGTAGGTGAACGGAGCGACGGAGAAGAAGTCGAGAGCTATTCAGCCTTGACAGATATGAAGATTGCCAGTCGCGACGCGCCAATATAGAAGCTTCGATATTGGATCAAACGCGAGGCTGGACTACTAAGGCCGAAATTGGGCTGCGGTTTGACAGCTCGTGAAAGACGCCCATCTCTCTGGGCGCTGCGGAAAAGATTTCCCTACGGGAGAAGCAGGCTGAACGGAGCCGCAGAAAAGAAGGCCTCGGAGAAGGGTTCTTGGAGGGAAGCTTGGAGCCGCGAGGCTAAGGAAAACGCTTGTCGAAGGAAAAACATATGTGACCGAGGACGGTCAAGATCTAAGTTGGGGGGAGATGATGCGGCATGCTGCCGTCTACCCACAAAAATTCGCGAATATAATGCATTTTACATGTCTGCGCGAACCTAACTATTTCGAGAAGGGCAANAGAGAGTTGTAGAGTGCCCGCTCGGACAACTAAAGGGGCTCGCGAGCCTGGTGTAAGACCTGCGAGAAGCCATCACGCGCGTCGGGAAATGCCGAGCGCGAGGGCCTAAGTCGCGACTTCGAACCCCGGGGTCGCGCACTTGTAGAATAAGTCTAATAACAACGCCAGGACGGCGCGAGTCACCAAACAACAGGGTGACAAGCGGAAGTACGAAGTCTATGGGAAAGACAGCATCGAGAGGCGGGAAGGTCGAGAGGCATCCCAACTCGAGACTTGGGTCGGACCTCGCGAAGCGACGGCTCAACACAAAGCAAACGCTCCACACCTAAGCGAGAGCTAAGCGGTGGCTCCGAGGCAGGCATGTCCATATCCGGGCCAAGACGCCAAGAACGGATTAGACTTCCTCCGCTCGAGCACAAGCGACGGCTACGCGAACCTTTGATCGGGACGCGAGCTAAGAATAGAGGCACATACCAAAAATAACCTGCGGGTTCCTGGGCGCTTAACCCAAAGACCGAGCAGGCAGGGGAGATAACCCGGAAAGTGGGACGACATGGGTTCAAGCAGGTCTCGGCATTGCGTCGAGAGCCTTCTCGACCACATGTTGTTCTAAAAAGAGACTCGCGAGCACGCGCGAGCGCACCAGAGTTCAACCTCGTACCTTAAATTAGCGCGTTCAACACGCGTCTACCTAATACCAAGACTGTTTCTCTGTTCTCAGCGTTCTATTCTTAGTCTCTCTCCTATTTTCTATCGTCATTTCTCTCCTACAAGGGTGGGCTGGTCTTTAAATAAGTGGCCCTGACCTAGTCAGTTAGTCCAGCCGTCAGGCCGGAAAATTTTTGTTAGACCCCCCTTGCGTGGCCCTATTTTGGGGGTATTTTGGTAGTATCTCAGCTATTGAGGCTCTACCAAAACATGAGACACCTTTTTACATCAGTATATGTCATGGTAGAAGGCATTTGCTACCTGAGAAACAATGTTTGCACCCCTGACTAGCAAAATAAAAGGAGTACCACTAGCGAGAGTTGAACCCTGGGCTGCGCGGAAGGTTGCCCGGCGACTTCCGGAGTCCAAAAGTCATGTGATATTGCCTTTTGCGGTAAGGCTTGGCGCTTACGTAGTTAGTTAGTCCAGCCATGGAGGCGATAAAGAATACACTGAAAGTTCAACTGCAGCCCTGCAGTCTCCTTCGCCGAAACTCTGCACAAGTCTTGGTCTGCGTCTCTGAGCGCAGAGTTCGAAGCTGGGAAGATCCTGTATATTCCAGAGGCGAATATCGTTAGGCACGGAGGTGTATGCCCAGAACGGTTGATTCAGATGAAGGAAGGGAAGAGTTGAGTGAGAGTACCGAAACGGAGGCGTATGCATTGTGTTCATCAACTGGGTCGGGAGGGGGAACTTCCACAATGGTGAACTTCCGGGAGACCACACCACAGACGTGTTGACGGTTGAAGAGTTCAACACGGCGTATGATGCCGGCGCTCTCGCGCCCGAAGATGAACGAGATTCGAGCTCGGAGGACAGCTGGTGGGAGCAAGCGAACTCGTAGGACGAGGGGTAGGGTCTAGAGGAAACGACTGTGAATCGGGTAAGTCCGTTGTTCATTCGTTTCCATTTTTACTAACACTTCTTCCACAGGTTCCATTGCTAGATGTAACATCTATATACTATTCTACGTGACGGTTTGCTATGGGTACCTTTATGTTTGTGAATACCCATTCTTACTCCGCTGCACCATGTTGTCACTAGTGTATTGTAGAGCCCTCTACCGTATCTACTCTTATAAACAGGCTTCTCAGAGTCTACCCACGTTCGCACCTGTTACACTTATTACTATGTTTAACCTACGCATAAGTCCACAAGGCTTTCTGTGCGAGCGCCCATTATACTGCATGCGGGGGTGTTAACGCCGTTTTCTTGAACCACATGTCTGTCAATTCTGAGAGTGCCTAACCCCTGTTACCTGCGTCATTGTCCGCATTTGTTCAACATCTATAGCAATATATTCAGATGCACAGGCGTCCGTGAGCCATTCCGAATAAGCGCCCAAGTGCGATTTCTCCCCTTTGCTCCCCTGATTGGCTCCTCTGCGTGCCTTGTGCCTGGTGAGCGCCCAAATCTACTTACCCTATATCGCTATTTTAGCGCCCAAGCGCCCTAGTCCACCTGAACTACCTGTGCGTGTTATCTCCATGATGAAGCGCCAATTTCATCTCACACCAATCTAGCTAGATGAATTCGCTGCTTTTGGCTGATTTGGTACCTGAATGTTTCTGTATGTAATTCTACCGGGGCACTTTCTCGGTTGACCATCGAACCTGCCTTTGCATAACCGAGCGTCCTCCAAGAGTTTCTGTATTTATACCTCTCTCCTCTCCCTTTCTGCCATAACCCTGTTCAACGCTATCGACGTCCAGTGCATCTTCCACCAACTCGCAGAGGTGAGTAGTAGCTATATTGAGTGGGATTCTACTTATTCTTAGTTACTAGTACAACCACATGCAAGCCCGACGTTCTTCCAGGAATGTGAACGCTGCACATGTCAGCTACCGCGACCCTAACGGTCCTGCTGGGCCAAGTGCTGAGGAACGGTACAGAAACCGGGTCCCTGCCCTGCGTCGTGAGTACACGCTTGCGAGGGCACAGGCAGTGTTACCGGTTCGCAGTTCTTTAACATCCTGTTTTTTGCACGCTGACAACCGTGATTCGTTAGCCCAATACGAATATATTTGTTGCTACAGACAGCGTGCGTTCATGGAGGAGAGGGACTGTATTGTGTGTGTACGAGATAGGCGAAGAAGTATATGTGCAGTGGATCGGCAGAGCCGAGCACGTTCATTACCGAAATGGCCGCCCTATTTCTGTTCCTGCAATGTATGTTATGACTGATACGCAGTTTGTTTATCGATTTGGTCAATCCTTTATAGCGCCTCCAGATGAGCCTCAGGATGAGGAGGATGAGGAGGAGGAGTAAACTGTTCTACTTCTATATGTACCATACTCTCACCAATGGCTATCCTTTTCACCGTCCCTCAACTCCTATGGTATCCTCTCTATCACATATAGCACTCAGTTTCCCTCAATGTGCTTTCAAATGTTTTATTGCCAGTCGGAAGTCCATTATATCGCTGTTTTATCACCCAAGCGCGATGCGCCGCCTGGGCTACCTATGCGTATAATCTCAATGAATAGGCGCCTAATGATGTCTAGCACTGATATGGCTACATGAGTTCGCTTATTTTGTGTCATGTGGTACCTGAATGTGTCTGTGTGTGACATAGTTGGCAAACCTCTTCGTTTCATGATCAAAACACCGCCTATCGGCGACCCCCCGTTCTCCGAGAAGCCCTGTATATAAGTCTCGTTGCTCCTGTTTCTACCACAATCCTCTTAATCCTTATCGAATTCACCTTGCAGCGATACGAGAAGGTGATTACCAACTCTATTGACCAAACTTAACCCAAGATCAAACGTTCCGCTAGGAATGTGAACGCTCCACGCGTTAACTACCGGAATCCTTACGGCCCACCGGGACCTAAGGAGCAATACAGGGATGGCACCGAACGTCGTCCTACGCGGTCCGTAGTGTGGAAGCGCCATTAAGGATGTACACGGCACTGGAGGATTCACCATTAACATAGGGGGATCCGACCCAAATCATTGTTCCTGTCGACGGCAAAGCATGTAGAAAAAGATGTTTTGTGTGGCACAGGATGTGATCGGAGTGGAAGCGACGAGGACGATGTACGGATCTCTTTGCTTGGTGCAAAGTTTACCTTGATCAATGGATTCCTTGCCGGTGATTCCATGCGAAGTCTGGCACAGACTACCAGACATACAGCGAATTGAATCAGCTTTATTAGTCTAACCAGGTGCGGTTTACAGTGGACAAAGGGCTCGGCAAAAGGGGGTGTGGCTATCGGGAGAGGGTGCTCATCACGACTACGATTGATTGAGGTTGAGTGATCCTCACTGGAGATATGGTAGCTCACCGAGTTCAGATAGACATGGACTAGGGAGATGTCTCTGGGTGTCGCGGTGTGGACGAAACGAGACTACATGCGGAAAGGCGGACCCAATCGCTGCCCAGTCTAGACCGACACTATCCGTTTGCTAGATTGCGTTCCCGCCCCGTAGGGCACGTCGACCGCTTAACGCAAGAGATAACGACGAAATCGAGCCTCGAGCGCCCCTAAGTCGCTCGCCTCGCCCTCGTGCTACACCGCTCAAAGCCAACACTCCAGCTGCGATCTCGCGTGTCCTTCACTTTCCAAGCGCTCCTTTCGACGGCGACAGCCTGTACCTATTCGAAAAGGTAAGTTCCACCTCTCTCGCGTTATATACAATGACTGACCTTCTTCGAACGCACCTAGACACCTTCAAATCGCTCGATCCCACATATCCGCCACTTCCCAGCGCCCACACACAATCCCTTGAGCCTGCAACCCCAACCTCACTTTTCCATGCACCGTAAAACGCTCGACCCACCCACCACTCGTCCTTCGACGGCGACGACCCCCTGGCTTCACCCCCTCCCAGAGGGATTACCGACCAAGAATACTCTGCCGGGATGCGATAGTGACGCGATGTGAAGGACAGAGGTGCAGAGGCGCGGTGGAGAGCCTTGGACAAAAGGAAAGCGATGGGAGGGGAGTTTTTGGGATGCTATGATGGTGTTGGGGGCTAAC
>JANDKE010000672.1:0-21575 GCA_027627275.1 Coprinellus aureogranulatus | reverse complement strand
GGCAGACCCTTGAGGGACCGTACGATTACTACATCACGCGGCATGCAAATGCGCTTCGACACTTGCAAAGTCTTCCCCAGACCCCAGCGCTCGAACGCTTCCTGTCAGAGACTAAGGCGCTCGCCGCAAAGCACTCGCACGCGTGGGACCTTGCCTCTTTGCTGATAAAGCCCGTCCAACGTCTACTTAAATACCCTCTACTCCTCTCCACTCTCATCGACGAAACCCCCGACACTCACCCCGACAAGGCTAATCTCAAGAGGGCGAAAATGGAAATGGAGCAGGTTGCCGTCAGAGTCAACGAAGGGAGACGGCGGAAGGAAGTTGTTGAAGAAGTGCTTGCCTCAGCAGTGAAGAAAACCGTGAACGTATCTGCCGTCGCATCCGTTAACCTGGGTAAGGTGAAGAACCTTCGCGGAAAGACTGAGAAGGAGAAAGCAACGCTGTTGGTGGACGACCTCGAGATACAGCTGAAAAAGTTGGAAGTTTTTGCCCAGCAATTTGCGAAGGATGTAGTCGACTGGGCTCGGCTGACTACCAAAGTTGTCGGCGCACTCCGCACATGGGCTGTCAGCTTCGGGAAGGTCATCGGCCTTTCCATCGACCAAGAAAGCGAGGCTTTTGAAGCCTTCTTGGCGGTGGTGGAGCAGCAACTCATGCCGCTCTGCGTCGACCTGGAGGCGATCCTCAACGAACGTCTGCTTAAAGAAATCGCTCATCTGTTAAAGACGATGAGCCAACCTTACAAGCTGCTTGCGTCGATGCATGAGCAAGAACCTCTGCACTATCACTATTTGACCATGCCCCCAGCTTCGAAAGGGCGCCAAGCTCACGCTGCTATGCAGTCGGCCTCACTCAACTATGTAGCTCTCCGCGCACAACTTCTGGAAGACCTCCCGCAGTATCTTTCNCTTCTGAACAAAGGAATGGCAATATCCGTCAGACGTTTTGCCGATATTCAAACGCGCTTTTGGAAGGATGTGAAGGATAAATGGGGCGAGCTCTGGGAAATGTTGCGAGTAGAGGGTGAGCTCAATGCGGGATACGAAGAAACAATCGCCGTCTGGAGCACCCGATGGATGGACGTCAACGAAGTCCTCTCCTCTCTGAACATCAGTCAGGCAAAGAGGGTGTATCAAGAACCAGAAAGAGCGAGACCACCGCCACTGTCAGGACTGCCAGAACCCTCTCGGAGAGGCACGGCCGATATACTTTCCTCGCTGGACCCTGCTCCGTCCTACCACGGGAGTTATGTTTCATCACCTCTTCCCCTCGCCTCTTCCAGCCGCTCGCGACATCGAAACAGTGAAGACTCATCACGTCGTCCCATTCGTCGAAGTTCGAATGACAGTTTACACTCTACAGTTCGAGCTTCCAAAGCCACGTCTCCCGCTCGAAGAAGTGCCGGTCGAGAGGATTATTACCCTGATTATTTCCTTCATGGAGATCACCCCTATAATCATCCCTACAGCCAGGATCACCCATATAGTGGTGGGAACAGGCCTGAAAGCACAACCAGTATGCCGGCAATACCACGACGAAAGAGTATGCCATTGTCGGAGCTGAACTCTTCTTCAGCCCGCAGGGCAACCTCGCCAGGGGATTATGAACACCACCTAGACCACGCATATCCAAATTCACCACCATATACCAACCATCCCTATGGTACGGTTATCCCGACGGACGAACCATTCGAACGCAGTCGTCCTACGAGTGGCAGCAATGGACGCGTGTCAAGAAGTACAAGCAAGAAGCGAGCCACTCCAACAGATTCAAGTCCGCCCTCGATACCGTCCGCCCCTAACGGAAAGCCGCAACGTCCTGCGCACAACCGCAACAGATCGAGCTCGATCACCTCCTTCTTCAAGGGCCACAAGTCCACCGATGGTGAACCAACGATACCCCAGATGCCCGACCCCAAGCAACATCTCCCGCCTGTGTACACTGACCAGTGGGCCATCAAGCCTGCAAAATATGTGTGCCAGGTTATACATCCCTGCAACCCTCCCGCCGAAGTGTCGTATTTCAGCTTCCCCTTCTTCGATTTGCAAGTGGGTGTTTTCTACGAGGTGCTACAAGAAGCAGGGCATCCCAGTATCCATCCCAAACTGCCCTTGTACGTTGACGAGGGGGAAGACTGCTTATTGCTTTGCAGGGATATGCAAGGGAAGGTTGGCTGGGCGTTGGCTAGTTTCCTCGAACCTGTTAACATCCCTGTCTCTCGGTAAGGATCGCTTTGTATCGGCATCCAATGTGGCATACCCATCCTTCCAGCCCACCCTGTCTTGTATATCTCTACCTTGCCCAGCCTTCACTCGGCTTTGGTTGTCTATGGTATCCCCAGCTACCCTACTTTATTCTTCCGCTATCGCCACATTCCCGTTTGCTTCAGATTTATAAATCATTGTATATGACATCCGCCAGACTACCTACGTACCCATGGACTCAGCGCTCAGCCTCATACCATCTACGCGCATCTTTGTGTTATATTATATATCCAACTTGAATGGACAAGTGTAGCTCGTCATTGAATAAAACAATTGGTATTGAACGCACAATGGGTCATAATTGTACAGGTAGCGCAGCTGTAGAGGTCTGGAAAACGTAAGGATGGTGTTACAAGCTCCCTGTGCAGGGAAAGGGGTTCGGTTTGGTGATTCGAAATTAGTCATACTTCAATGGGTTAGGATTATCATAGAATTTCTCCCCGATGAACTCAGGTGTTGGTGGTTCGTGAGTTCGTGGATCGACCATCTGCCCCTCTGCATCGAGCGGCCAGAAGGTATTGCGGAATAGGTTCTTCGGGTCGTACATCTGCTTTATCTCGACGAGGCGAGGCCAGTTATCGCCGAAGGATGCCTGGGTTCGCTCAGGGGGTTCGTGACGGCCGAGGAACTGGAGTGACCGTATAAGCAATGCACCAACCATAGAGGGGGAAAACGTACGCTGGGGTAAGGGCCACCAACGTGCACAGGCTTCAAGGTTCCATGGATCCACTACAAGGCAGACGGAGGCGTCAGCTGAGAACTGATGTACCCCATAAACGCAAATCCTCACCTCCTCTGCCGATGCCACGCATCTATCATCATCGACGTCCATCTCCCACTGGTGAAGAGCGGCGATCGTGAACGCCGCCTCCCGCTGCGACTTTGGAAGACACGTAGTGTCACAGTCAGCCACAGCACCACCAGCTAACTCAAACAGCCACGCTAGCGGAAAGGTTGCAACGAAATTAGTGCCAGGATCCGTGGTTATCGACTGTGGGATCGACGCACTGCATCCCACGGGCGTTCCATGGAACTCGAGAACGGTTTGGTTGATGATTTCATCAGGAAGAGAAGATACCAAGGCTGAGCGAATAAACCACTGTCTCCCGGCTGATAGGTGGATGGGTCAGGCGATAAGCAAATTATACTAACTTGGGGATGAGGCGACGATGGGACGACAGACCTTTGCCTCGCAGAACTTGAGCCACACTGTCCTGCTGATGCAGGAAGCTCTTCTCGTTGACTTCGTTCAGCAAGCAACGTTCACCAGTCCAGGAGCTGATAGCCGCTAAATACTCTTGTCCCTTCTCCCGAGGGCCGACGTAGCACATCTGGATGACAACCAAGGAATCCTGGCCCTGCGGGCCAGCAGTAAGCAGAACATTGGCATATAGCTCTCGCGGAGCTCCCTTGACACAATCTCTGAAATGCTTGATGAGCGAAGGCGCTGTGGCTTTGTTGAAGCGGCTGTAGAACAGGACGGCGATCAATGAGAACGGTAAGATCAGCTTGGACCTTGGTAGTACCCACTAAATCAGGTTTCCGGCGAATACGACGGGCACGGGGAAGGCTTTCGCCTTGTATCGAGTCGCAATTCCGATGGTGGTTCCGCCGCCTCTCAATGCCCACCATAGATCTGTGGACGCGAGTCGAATGTCAGCCACAAGCGGTTGCGGTGCATATGGGAGGGCAACGGTGGAAATTACCTGGATGCTCAGCTTCATTCACGATTACGATGCGGCCGTCTGCGA
Organism: Coprinellus aureogranulatus; assembly: GCA_027627275.1. Taxonomy (NCBI): domain Eukaryota; kingdom Fungi; phylum Basidiomycota; class Agaricomycetes; order Agaricales; family Psathyrellaceae; genus Coprinellus; species Coprinellus aureogranulatus. Next base: position 17,557 of record JANDKE010000672.1, on the reverse strand, counting down.
GGACCATCTCAACTTCGACGAGGTTATCGATACTCAGGCCGTGCATACGACTGAGGAAACCGAAGCCACCAAGGAGCATGATAGACGAGCCCACTGGGTGAGCGGAGCTGGGGCGAGCATGTCAGGGACCTGATTACATGCGGCAAAAGCACTTACAATGGGACGTGGTAAGGGATTCCATCACCACATCCAGTGATATAATGCGCCTCGAGTTTGTTCTTCGCGGTGAATGTGTCGATTTCTTTCTGCCTCATACCAGCCCCGAAGGTAACATAGGCGTGAGGGTAAATGGCCTCGGCTTGCGACGGCCCCTCAGTGACATCCTGACCAAAGCGAGGGTGCCCTCCCACTATGCCAGATGAGCCTGAGCCCCAGGAATGCATCATGGCATGAGGATTGTACTGAGCCTGGACGGCAGAGATAGGCGGGGCAGGAGGAAAATTGCTTGGGTTGTCGAGATAACCAAAGGGACTGTCTTCAGCCTGAGAGTGGAATTTAGAGCTGCTCGAGGAAGGTCCATAAGGTGGTAATCGCGGAGGTGCGAGGGGTACCGGAGATGGAGTCGTCGCAACTGTGGAGATGAGCGAAGCCCCGGCACTCGTGTTGCCTGTGGTGGATGAGCTGGTCGACTCCTGCGAAGTCGTTCGGGCAGTGACGGAGATAGACGTGTCGAGGTCAAGGCGTCTCTTTACAGGAGGGGGCGGACCATCACTCGTCGTGCTGGAGCTCGAGTCCGCGCGGTCCAGTTCGGCCAAGGTAGGGCCTGAGAGAAGGGAAGCGACCCGATGGGAAGCCACATCATATCTTCGTAGCGCGGAATCCTCCTCGCGCCGTCGCTTGCCAGTGCTGGCACGGGAGTGATCCACAGTTGACTTTCCTTTGCTATTTGCCGCTGCGACTTCAGCAAGGCTGGTGAATGAACCGTCCGAACGAGGAGGTTCAATGTCGACTTCAATTAACTTGCTCAGGTCGACGATAATATCGCCGCCAACGGCCCACCCAGCGGTGCCATATCCACCGGCTTTGACTGACGGAGAGAGTCCATGCTTGCTGCAGAATTGAACGATCCTATTCACTTGTGAGCGAGGGTCGACGCATATGGAAGGCCAAACGCTTACTGGGATACGTCATGAGCGTCGAGAGGACAAACAACGGCTTGAGCACGGGTCTGGACGTTGCCGTTGAAGATTGTCGCGTAGTCGTTGAAGCTGCGACACAGTTTAGCTACCACGCAAAACCCAGGCGAAGTCTTCCCAGCACCCTACCTGACATTGTCGACTAGGTACACAGGTCCTCGGCATGCCTGCACGAGCTCAAAGTGAAGTTCGGTAGAGAGTACTGTGGCCATGGTTGGCCACGCAGAGAAGGGGGAACTTGGCAGAAATAATGGGATGGACGGAAAGCATTCTACCCCACTTTATAGGGGCAAATTGACTTTCGGACATGGCCGTCGTCCGTAAACAGTGCATGACTCCACCGCCACAACCAATCGAGATTTATGGATCTGCTAGCTGAGCCGATTTAGACTGTCCCTGAATTTATCGCTGAGTGCCTACCAAGCAATCTTTTTGGGATATATGGGCGCCTGTGTTCACGCACCCAAGGGTGCTCGGCAAATGAAGCAACGCGTTCGAGGGCAGCGAGGACAGGGCTATACCATTTTACAACATCCACCGCTCAGCAACATTCGCATGACCGCGATAGTGATATGGCCGTTCATCTCCCAGTTCTATCTCCCGTACTATCAGAGGCAGGATTGACTTAGTCGGTGGACTTCATAAGATTCGGGATACGCTAGTTCGATGTCCCCTGTTCTAGTGTAACCACCAAATGCTATCCCCACTTCTCCTTCCAGATCCACCATTCAGGGCGACTCACCTCCGTGACTAGCTTTATATGAACGGCTGCTCAGGATTCAGATGCTGGGTGCCTTCCGTTGGATGTTAGCAAATGCAAGCTATTGGAAGCCAAACGGCATCTCCGCCGTGCTGTACACAATGTTATCTATTGGCTATGGCGGATGAGCTGCTCACATCAGAAAATGCGGCACCCTGGAACTCACCTCTTCATATAACGCTGCGATATGCTAACAGAAGTTCCAGAAGGACTGAGCCCGTCGTTCAGGGAGAAGTTTAGCCTCCCGCCGTGGACATCATCACGGTTTACTTGTTGGCAAGCTTGAGGAGGGATAACTGCATGCACTTGCCAAGGCTAACAGATGCTGGAGCAATTCACCGCAAGACGATAGCAGATGACGGGGATCAACACGAACATCTGAATTGAAAAACCCATCAGGGGAATGGAATTGTTCTGGAAGAGCGCTCACAAACCTTCCGGGTTAGCCCCCTTTTCATTTTGAGAGCAAAACGTAAAGCTAAAGCCACTCATATCTCCATACTAAGGTGGCTAGTCGCCGCAGTCGCTATCTTCGTCGACTGTTCCGAGCCAGCCTATTCAAAAACCACAGTCAATATTCAAAGCGAAGCGAATTGGTCCTGATGCCCAGCCATACGCTGGCTAAGGATCTCGGAATATGAATGGGTGGGAGGATAAAGTTTGCACAGCACCCCGATGCGGAACCAAGTCATGCTGGAGTATCGCCTTTCAGAATCATGAAGCAAAAGTAAAGGTAGAGAAAGACAAACCTTGTATGAAATGGAGCAAGGGCTTTGGCTAGATAAGGCAACGCAGACTGATGAACAGGTGTAAAGGAACGACCGCATGACAATGCGTACAGAAGAGAAGAGAGGAATCTGTGGTTCCCCGAGTGCCTAATCTCTGCCACCTCCGGTGCAAGAGGATCTGAAGGACTTGGAAAGTATAAGGGGCGTCAAGGGAACTGGAAAAGACACGACTGATTTGGGTTAGTAGAATTCCGAAGCATGTCCTGGACTCCGTGAGGCGTTACTATCCCCTAGATACCCCCTTGGGGTCAGTGGGAGCTGCAAGGTGCATGAAGATGACAAGGCCGCCAATTCATTCATTGCCTGCCAGATGTTGAATATTGCTATAATACATCTCTGCAGATAATGTGCGGTTAGCACGGTACGACATGACGGTGGCGGCCTGTATTGACCTAGCTTGTCTGACACGACTGAGTGTTATTTTAGGGCAGAGGGCACCTCAAGCAGGCAGGCATCATGCAGCAGGAGGCGACGATGCGGGCTTCGACGCCAGTTCGCTACCGCCAATCGTCATTTTGGCGATCTGTCCTTCACTGTCCTCAATTTGCACCTCGATCCCCTGCCCTTCTTCCAGAACCGCATCGCCTTCGCTCTCATTATCCGCTCCCTTTGTTGTGTCCAAATTCATCACACTGACAAAATATTTGGCGCCTTCATCCCAACCGGCATACTCCGCCTCTGCCAACGGAGAGTGGCCCGCTTCGTTCCTTATGTCGATAAGGTTGGCGCCTGGGCTGCCAGGGAATTCGACCAGAGCTTTTGCAATGTCGAGATGCTGATTTACTGCCGCCCAATGCAGAGGAGTGGACCCGGCAGAGTTCTGTGAGGAAAGGAGTGATGGGGGTACCAAGGGCAGTAGGTATTTCAAGACATCTGTCCATCTTCCCATGATTAGTTCTGATACTTTGCGCGAGTCAAGAGCCTAAGGGGCGCTATACCTAGATGTCCGTTTGCGCAAACCATATGCAAGACTGTGTTTTGATTGGGGTCGCGGATGCTGGCCAAGGAAGAGGCACCATGGCGATCGACAAATGCTTGGATATCCTCGAGATCGCCGTATCTGCAGCTGAGAAGGAGCTCGTTTTGGTCGTCTTCAGCGATGTTGGCCATTGAGAGTTGAGGCGATTGAGACAAACATCAAAATTTGCTGTGTTTCAGTGATGTCGGCCGTCGGCATAACCTTTTAGGGTATGTAAGTATGATCTCGATTCCCAGGCTCAGCTGGGTCACGTTTCTGTCACGAGATTGACGCGCTATTTGGTGCTGTTGTGAACACATGTCAAGAGTGACACGCCGCGTCGATCAACCACTGTCCCCTTGCTTCCCGCTCTCATCTAGCAACTGGCAACCTTCTCATCTTCGCGTGTTCCATGCTTGAAACGGAGGCGGCCTTTTCTATGGGCAAGGCCGGACGGGCTCAGGACGAGAAGCACGGAAAAGAGTGTGTTGTTTCGTCAGGGAGCTGCAAGTAAGGAGGATCGGTAAAATAGGCTCACAGACTAGATGTCACTTTGATTGTGACAGGCTCGAAGGGGGGCAGTGCCAGGAAGGGTCCCAGAAGATTGCCAGGACGAATCATTTCCTAGGCGTGTCGAGGATCCAGCGCACGTTGCAGCGAGAGGGTTTAGGGCGATTCTCAGGCGGACAAAGGCAATAGATGATATCGAGATGTCTTAGGCGGATTGGCGATGGAGAGTTTTGCAGATTCCGGCGTCACGAGAAAGCTTTTCCCGAGCGGCGGCGAACGGTGTTGAGGGCAACCTCTTCAACACAGGAATCTTCAAGACCCTCTTATGCTCAGGCTCTGGGATCGAGGGCGAAGATCTGTATTGCGAAGGAAACGTTTTTCTTGGTAGTGTATAAGGTAACGCGGGGCGGGCGGCATAGACGCTGTCGGGCTGATGTGATATTTGCCAAATTGAATGCGTGATACTGATTGCACAGTACCTTGTAGACTCAAAAGCTTCACCGGCAACAGCGCTCAGTACACCTACTTCTGTTCATGAGCCCGGAGAAACAGGAGAAGCCCAAGCGAATGTCGTGAACTAGTGGAGAACCACCTGATACCCATCTACCCGTCGCGGACTTGCGACGACTACGGAATCCTTTAGACCAGGATACTGGGATGATGCGTTACAGATGAATACGCCTCCGGGCCAAGCTCAATCGCTGAGCCTGCCGCACGCACACGTACGAAAGTCGCTCGCTATAGCTCGCTATCGCCGTCGGGAGTTTCATCAGTCGAAACGCCTGGACGGGGGCTGGTTAATCACGGCATCATGTGGAACTCATGGAGGTGCAACAGGAATGTTATATATATTCCATCGACATCAAAACAGCGACTTCCGACCTCTTCTCTCTCTCTCCACGCCCGACGAGGCCATCCTCCGCTCCTTTACGCGCTGCCGTCGACCGCCCTCAGCCTCGAGCCAGCATGACCCACGTCTCTCCATGCAGTTACCTAATTTGGGCCGTGATCACGTTCTTGGTGTGTCCTGCAAAGCAGNCTCGGATCGCTAGACTCACATATTCCTANAGGTGGGGGCCTTCCTGGTTTTTCACCTGTGGTCCTTCGACAGGTTCAAGTGCTTGAGGTTAGTAGCATGCCCTGCAGNTCGAATAGGCATTCAAGAGGAGAATTAGATGGAATAGCGGCCCTTACACTGGGGCCTTTAAAAGGATCATGACCGTGCGCAATCCTGCTCATTCACCGCGAAACTACTCACTCACTCTCCTCGTTACACGCAGTATTCCTATNTAGTATCTATACCGCTGATATTTGTCTACGCNNTCGGNAANGCCGTNNTNAAGTATGACGAAGGGTACATCGCCGTCCCTGGTTACGGAAGTACGTTGAAGACCTCGACCTCGACCTGCTTTCAGTGNACTNATATCCTCCAGTTATACCTAAGCCTNNTTCNTTATGGNNNNAGTCTGCTCANTCCNNAATNTTNCCNNTAATGCTGCTGTTTTCAATNGCNTGGGGCCTTGANATGTATGGGCGCCTTTTCCTGTCNGGCNANCATTNACATANNTNNTTNCAGGGTNACTCACCTNGAAGGTNATCATAGNTNGCTCGNTCAGNCNCGCAACGACTCGGCTTAACACTGCGAATAGAGCTTTGCTTCTGGTTGTTCCTCGTCAATTCCGGATCCTCGCAACAAGACTGGTTTAGCAGCTACTATTTCAAAACATGGAGTGTCGGCTCTGTCATCGCCGTCCTATACATGCCTCTCGTAACCATCTTCACGCGGAAGGACCCCCTTACCGTANGCNCCTCCAATTNATGCAAGTTGNTGTCTCTGACAGGTAGTCTAGTCAGAGGCATACACCTTCTTGGCAGGTAGCCTCGGCAGCCTCTCTCTGACNCTTTGGTTTGTCCCAATCCTGTGCGTTGCTCAATCTCTTTTTGTCNTCCTTGNCATTCAAGCATTATAGGTGGACCTTNCCTGGATTCCTGAACAACTTGGTATGTCTGCTTTCAGACCGACGAGTCGAGCCTCCCTGATGNTTTCTCGCAGAGNCGCGAGGGTGTTGACATCGCCACCATCGTCCGGTTGACCAAGTTCTCCGAACTCAATGTGNGGCCTCACTTGCCATCCCGGAACCATAAANNGATAACTGACCGGCGTCTGCAGACCATTCGAGTCGTGTTTCGNTTCATGTTCACTGTGCCATTGCTCATTCTCGGCGTTGATGGTGTCCGGCCTCACCACCACATCAACGAAAACCCTTTCTGGACAGGCAAGGACTGGATAAGGGNTCNTTNTCGAGGTATTCCACTGACAGTGCGNGTAGATTTCCTGGTGGTAATAGCTGGCTTTGGCTGCGCCATNTCCTCNGCGATTACCCTCGTCGTAAGCGTCCCAGCCTTATCAAGTCNACNGCGATGAAGGCTCACCACCCATTTCCATGGTTTTCATCCAGATCTTCTTCCCTCGGTCAATTGAAGGCGAGATCGCAGCTGCTGATGCAAAGAAGGAGAAGCGCCGTGGCCGCTCGCACGGCTTCCAAACCCCCGACCTTGACCATGCCCAGCAACAGGCTATGGAGTACAACAGCTACCACGGGCACCCACAAACGGCAAGCACAGCCGGCAACACTTATCTTCTGACGTCCTCACCTGTGAAACAGGCAAATTACGATCTGCCGAATGTTGACGGCATCTCGCANGACAGCCGTGCCTACCCACCGACGGAAGATAAGAAATGGGATGAGGACCTCAAGGGNGGNGAGGCCTTGCCNCCTTTACGCCCGAACCGGCGACGAGGNGACGATGTAGAGTTGGGCGGAGTGGGGGANGTTGGCCTGACAGAAACGAATCTGACGATGCACAACCTTCACTATCGGAATGTGAACCCTATGGTGTCAAATTTCAGGTCTCCTATCGGTACGCATTTTCTTCGTCGCCATTTCCCATTCTGACANCCTGTCACACGCTAGACTTGGCGTACCAGGGCAACGGCGGTGTGACGATGGGAAGCCACAACAATTCCAGGCTCACATTCACTCGCAAGTGATTTGAAGAGTCCACTGGGACAGCCTTATCTTATACACTAACTATTTCACTCTCNTTCGTTTCTGTATTACATACACACGACACACCGCCAAGTGTTCAAAGTCGCACGGCATTTGAAGCTGCTGCAGGTGCACGTCTTTNGCAATCTATTCATCACACGAGAGCTAGTTAAATGTCGCATACCATGCCGATTGCCTTTCCACCGTGTGCGTCGTCCTTCAGTAGAGAAGCNNTCCTGGGCTCTCGAGATGGGCTCCTTGACNGAAAGCGTCCACGGCGATTGCCGTTCTGCGCTGATCGTTGATCCTCGTGGNTGTCAGCTTGAACGGCCACTCCGCTTAGACAGCGCCCGTCTCAACACTGGATTGACAGGCTTCTAGGGTNCGTTATGTGGTACGCACACCCTGATAAAGCCCGTGTGTTGCACTATTGAAATGGCACTAGCAAGCACATCCTCAACGCGCAAGTGTCCATCCGTGCACCATGCTGCAAACAGTGGTATGACTGCGCGGAATGCCATGCCGAAGCACAGACACATAAGCTGAGGAAAACAACGGAGATGGCATTCATTTGCAAGAAATGCAAGAAGGCTTTCAGGAAAGACATGACAAACTATGAGGAGAGCGATGAGTACTGCCCACATTGTGATAACCATTACGTGCGTCCTGCTGGCTGTTCTNCTCTCCCCACTTCGTTAACAGGTCGCTCAGGTACTTGAGGCGAAGACGCCACAGGCCGTAGTTGGCGTTGAGGGAGAGGATGCACGTGTGGACAACAGGTCCGTTTCAAAACCTTTACCCCTTTAGGATAACGATCCTTACGGGTGGCACAAACACNCCGCAGGATGTTGAAAGACGATCGAGTCAAGCCTATACACCACCGGAGCCTCTTCTCACAGCTGGACGACGATGACTTTGCGGATAAGCTTGGCTGATTGAACCCAATCCGTTCTTGTCCAGCATCCTGCAATGAACTTGTTGATTGCCTTCTTTGCGCTCATTAAGTGTCAAANGCTTGAATTCCCTCTCCNGCTATCCTTTCACAGACGATGGTGTTTGGAACTATGAACGTCTTCGCGTGGCCGCTTGGTNGCTCGACACCGGCGGACTTGAGATCCGGCGTAAGGGGCAGTTTTACGGTTGTAACCTGTTCGATTGTATTCNGCGAACNAAGCGAAGATGGGACGGAGGGTGTACTATAGGTAAGCATGGTCCGATTTCAGAGACTATGGTATTTACAAGCGTCTATTANAGGNCCGTAGCGGAAACATAGCAGGTGGTATGTGGAAGGGGCGAGAAATTTTGTCCAAGAGAGGCGTACTACTGGCCGTAGAAGATAAATTTGTGACTCTGGAACAGCTGGAATGCATCGAACAGCATGATCGGGAGGAAGTGGTACCAATACCAGCCCTCCCAGATACGATAAGCCACACCAGCAAACATCGTCGCACCCGTACCCCACACCCAGACGAAGCAGAGGATGCGCATGTTGCGGTACTTTGCGTTCGGTTTCTTCTTCTTCTTCTGATGTTCCGCGGCCCTGACATGGGCGTTATTGTCTCCTGAAGGCACCCAGCCTGCTGTNGTCCCGAAGATACGGTCTTTAATCGCCATGGTGTACGCATATTGCTGCAAGGTAAACACATAGTTGACGTTGAAGTTGTAGTTCACGCGTGACCACATCCGAAAGATGACGGTGGCGTAGATGAGGGAAGGAACGGCGAAGAATGCGTTGTACCACAGGACAAGGTGAGGATTGAGCCACACAAGGAGGGGACCCGGAACGTTGCTNACGAGTATCATGAAGGCTGCTGATGAATAAAACATCATTCCGCTCATATAGCAGACCTTCTGGATCCAAGTCAGAGGTGATTTCCAGAAATCCGGGTTGGTGAGGAGGTACGATGACCCGGCGCACCACCGCATTTGCTGCGAGAATAAAGCAGCAGGTGTGTCCGGGGAAACCCCACATGCGAGCGCCAGAGGGATATAACGGAGCGTCCAACCACGGGTAACGGCGTAGAAACCTGTGTGGACGTCTTCGGAGTGGCCGATTTCTGCAGTCCCTCCTACATCGACGAGTGCTTCTCGACGGTAGAGCGCATTGGAGCCAACGCAAATGGCGGCGTTAAATCGATCGCGGTTTACTTGGACAATGCGGTAGAAGAACTCTTGCGTGGCACTGGCGCCTTGCTCTGACCAGGTCTGTTCCTTGCACGGACGGAAGAATTGGGGAGACTGAACGATAGCAATTTTGGGATCGTGACGGACGCGGGGAATCATCTCCTTCAAAATATCGGCTCGTGGGCAGAAATCAGCGTCGAAAATGAGGAAGAAGTCGCCAGTTGTCTGCGTGAAGGCGTAGCGAAGGTTCCCTGCTTTCTTGAGGTGCGGCCTGTTTGGGCGGCATATGTAATTGAAACCGTATGCGGTCGCCAGGCGTTTAACGGAGTCCATCGCTCCATCGTCGAGTACCCAAACTTTTAGGTTCGGGTAGTCAATCTTGGAGACATATCTATATGTGTTCTCCAAAACTTCAATGGGCTCTTTGCAACAAGGGAGATAAACATCAACCGATGGGCACTCTTCGCCGTCTTTCACAGCATGCTCTTCAACGATCTTCTTGTGCCCTTCTAGGTCAAAGTCACGGCCACAGAAGCCGATGAGGTACGAGATGGAGAGATAAGCCTGAATGATGACGACGAAGACTGCGAGCCTACCGCGGGTAGTTAGCATGCAGATACGGCGGGACAGAAGAAGGGCGCCACCCACCAGTAGTAGTATTTGGACGCGATGACGAAGAACCACATACCGACCGACACGGCGAGGAAGGAGAAGGTGCCAAATATGTACAGAGGAAGACTGGAAAGCGAGTTATTTAATCTGTATAAAATGGACTGTTAAGTCACTCACCGCCAGGTTACGGCGTAGCAATACTTCTCCTTATCTGTTGGGGGACTCGGAAGGACGATGACCGACTCGTCGGCGAGGACTGCGATCGTTGGCTTCATATTGTTAATGCGGGCATGCGTATGCCAGAAATGATACCATCTAGAGGGACGCTCGTCGGTCTGCTTTTTTCCTCCTTAACATCTTTCTCGGAAAGGTTCGCCAATCGTTCGACGACCGGGGTCGGGGGTGCATTGAAATCCGGAGTAAGGGGGGAAGCAGGATCCCTGGGCCGTGGTGGAAGAAGGAACAACGGCGCCAGAGGAACTAACACCTCCTGTACATTCGTGAGAAAGGTTAGGCGACATAAAGCATGATTTCACCCACATTGTCCTTCTTGAGGTCGTCGCCCTGGTACCATTCTACTGCAGCTAGCCGATCCACGAGGCCATCGTCAAAGAGGGTGGNATGCTTGAAGTCTCTATCCTCTCCCAGAGTACCAGGGGTGCGGGGCCGAAAGGCTAGGNGAAACCTCTCTGCATTTGGTCCTTTGCCGGAGAGCTCGGAAGTATACGAATCACCNTGTGCCAGTTNGGGCCTGCCATCCGNGTCGGCCANTTGCTCGTTGAGCGTNGTCGTCGATGAGCATGGTGTCCCGGANCCGGACATTNGGGTTGTCTCGTCATGTGCTTGCGCCCAAAGATTCGCCAACTTTCTGACCGTTCCCTTCAATTTCTCGAGCGACTCTCCNACTANANGNTCNGNTAACTATCAGCTGTGACGCNTGAAAAGAACGGGGTCTGTACCAAGTTGCTGCGTCTCCGTCTGTAACAATCATATCAGAAGGNCTGAGGTGGGAAGGATGGTTCGGCATGAGTCCTTACGGTATCAACTAGTTNTATCACGCAACTTGCGAGGTGAGCGTGCAGCCATTCTACCGTTCTCCTCTGGTCGACNGCAANGTCCTCAGAGCCAAAGGTGAACGCAACATGATANGCAGTTTCGTCGCTCCTATGCCACAGTACCGGTTTGGGTCAGTTGGTGGTATTTGACAAGAGACNGAGGAAGACAAACTCACTCCAATTGNATACTTTCCGTAATGCCTTCNATTGTCAAACTGCAGGTGACTGTGGATTCGAACGGGGCATCAGANAAACGAAAAACGACTGTATTAAAGGAATGTGGGTACGCCATTGGGCGTCGGGGAAGGGGTGATTGTCGAGGGAAGAACAGGAAAGATAGGAAAGAGACGGAAGGGAAAGAAGANGGAAACCACCGCTAGATAAATGACAGTTCGGTATGTTTTGCGGCGATATNCGCCCTCTTGTTCGTAAGGGTTGGGGGTTTCCATCACGGGCGCTCNACGCCGGGCCAGAATCACAGAAAGGTATCATATCGGCGACCATANGCCTGCAAGTTACCCNCCGTGTTCTTGCTCCCGCTGTTCCGTCTCAGGTACTGGGGGATGCAGTGAACAAGTAGTGGCCTCNANNGGCCCNTGATTAGTACCCATCCTTTGTTGAACTGTCTCGACCATATCTTGTGTTGAAGATAGGTCTGCGCCTGAGCAACGGCGTNANGGTTTCCTTCTTCAAGAANGTGGATAGGACTCACCGTTTATTGAACTCGCCAGCGCAGAGTCGCAGGAAGCGATTCAACTTTGTGCGGGTGCGGGAAATACATTATACNTAATTGCGATCGANCGCCGCTCCTATGTGCTNGAATGGGGCGCCATTTCANNGAGGTGGTATCAGTNGTATCNGTCTCGAAGGTTGGAGAGCTTTCCTCTCCGCAAACGCAAGCCTTAGTTTGGGGGATTTCACCGTAGTCGAGAGAGGCTGCCCCCGATTACGTTAACGGAGACAGGGAGGGACAAGAGGTGAACAACGTCTGAAATTGACACTTTCAGCAACACAGAGGGTGAGGCAACCCTTTGCACGTAGCCTGACACAAAGGGAGGTTCTCAGCCTTATTGACAAAGTCGGCGATCGCACAGGCCGCTAAGCGCGCAAATGTGGTCCCCGACAAGTTCCTGNATGTTTGGGCGCGCCCTGGAAGTCGCCACTTCACTGACCGGCAAGCACGCTTTGTGCTTCATGTTGCTTCAGTAGCTGTGCGCGGCGGAAAAGGTGGGGGGCTAACCGAGAAGTAGCATTACCGGTGGGCCTGCGGATTGCCGAGCGTCGACCCAAAATTTAGATGGTATTGCCGCGAGGAAAGGAACACAAGGACACAGATGCGAGAACGATGAGGAACGATGCACGTGGTCGNGCATCACGGTTGCAATTCCCTGACGCAGCCCCATGGCGGTGGGCGCTTTACAACTTGACCTCCTCCAACAACCACAAACCCACATCTCGCAAGGAGTGCATTCTCCGTGCTCTTGACTATGACCGCTCGGCGGCAGGCCTCTACTACATCCCTGTCTAAATATATGCAAGGAGGCTCTGCTTTCCTTGACCACAACCTCGACTTCTGTAATGCCTTCTGGGGGCTCGGTGACGGTGGTGTGGATGTGCTGTTCGCTAGGATGAGAGGCGCAACTAGAACCGTGGAGGAGCTCAGAAACTTTTGGAAAGAACGGTATGCACTTGCATGCTGAAGATCCACGAACCGCACCCCTAACTGAAGTGTTACATCCATGGGGCCTGATTAGCGCCTCGATAGAGGAAGACTATGCGAAGCGACTGGGAAAGTTGGCGAAGGCAGTATTAGGACGCGATGAAATTGGGTACGGAACATCCTCCCCTGGAAGAGACCAGGAGGGCGACCATTGCGCACGCCATCGTGATATCGTCAATGCATCGCCCAGAGTCTCATCACTGTTCGACATATATGCTGACTTAGCAACTCAGTGACATGCGGATTGCCCTTGACACCGTGAAGCAAGAGACTGAACGACAAGCCCAGTATCACCAAACCCTCGCCCACCAACTGCGAACTGAACTCGAAGCCCCCACTGCGGCGTTACATGCGCGACAAATTCAGCACAAGAAGCAGCAGCAATCCGCGATCGAAAAGGAGTTCAAGAACAAACAAGCCCAAGAAGCTCACGTCAGCAAAGCAAGAGAGAAGTATGAAGCAGACTGCGTTCGCATCAATTCGTTTACTGCTCAGTCTTCTTTAGTTCAAGGGAAGGACTTGGAAAAGATCATGGTGAAGCTGGAGCGCGCTCAGCAAACAGTGCAAGTGAACGAGAAGGAATTTTTCAACTTCACAAAGGTTCTACAAGAGACTACCCAGAAGTGGGAACAGAGCTGGAAGACGTTCTGTGATAGTTGCCAAGACCTTGAAGAAGAGCGGCTCATGTTTATGAAGGACAATATGTGGGCCTATACGAACGAAGTCTCCACTGTTTGCGTCGCTGATGATGAGGTCAGTTCTGCACGCCACTGAGTTTCGACCTATCTGACGTTTGACAGTCCTGCGAGAAGATCCGCCTTGCGCTGGAGCAAATGGAACCTGAAGTCGAAATGGGCAACTTTGTTCGCGACTACGGCACAGGGAATGAGATTCCCAATCCCCCTCAATTCATAAACTTCAACACTCCCGACGCAATACCTTCCTCTGCTTCTCGGCCTTCCACCCGCCCTGCTTCCTTCACTCGTTCCTCGACGAGGGAGCTACCCTCCCGTGAACCTATTGAACATGCAGAGGAGGAACCCTCAGTTAACACAGCTGGCATTGGAGCTGGTGGTTCACGGCATTCCCTAGCTTTGGAAACGACAAGCGCACAAGGCAATGAAAGCAGATCGAAGAATAGTGTCACTCCAATCAATGGGCAAATCCAACCATATGCCAATGGGGTTTCATCTACCCAACGTAATCCCTCACCGGAGACTGGCAATGCGTGGACTCCCGTCCACCGTAAGCCAACGATGTCTGCGCAACCACCCGCGTCTTCCTCTCGAGTGCCGCATGATCCAATGGCAGAACCCATCGACCCAAACGCAGAGACCTACATCAAAGTTGGCACCAATGCTTACAAGGTGGACCTCTCCCGCGACCCACAGCAGCAATCATCCATACCGTCCACTCATCGGTCAACACCAGCTTCTCCCGTCAAGTCTTCAGCTCCCGCCAAGCCAGACGGTACTGTCGATCCTCTGCAGAAGCAACTGCTCGAGTTGCAGAACGCTGTGTCAACGACGGGCAGTGTCAGGCGAAACACAATCCATCGGTTGTCGACTGCTGAACATACGAAGTCCACTTCACCTATTCCTTCCACCTCCCAAGTGGTGTCACCTCCACTTACCAACAATGGCCCAATGTCTTTGTCCCCCCCAGGATCGTCGGTGGGTCAGGCCAATAGGAGTGCTTCCCCAAACCGGGATTATCGAAATTCCGCTGACCTTGTGGTCGGAGCGCATCCTTCTGCTCCTGCTTCTTCTCGCTCGGCCTCACCGCAACCACCAACAGCCGCATTTATGCTACCTCCCAGTCAGACCGGGCAACCCCCTGGGACTGAAGTTATCACCGAAGTGCTGGCTGATTATCAACAATCACTTCCTGGCGAACGTAAGAGCATCAGTCGCAGCAACAGCGTCAATAGACCGGCCAGTGCTCAGGCAAATAGCACTTTGCCTAACCAGAGTGTGGCTTCCATCAGCAGTCCTGTCCAGAGCAACTCTATTCAGGATTCCGATCCTCGAAGACCAAACAGTAGATTGGGACATGTTGGGATCGGAGCGCATGGCGGATCACGGAGCAACAGCCCTCTCCCTCAATCCCGTGGACCTAGTCCTGCACCAGGTGTTATCAATGCGCCGGGCGCACCCCCTGCGGCACGGAACAGTCTCGTTTCGCCCCCTCAGAGTATTGCTCGAGCACCGAGCCCGAATTCTGTTGGTATTGCGCTGGATCCAAATGGTCGAGTCTTGCACGACGAACTGGCTCAAGGCTACCAAGCTCCGGGACAAGCCCGTAGGTTGAGCCAGCCCCCGCAACAACGGCCACCCCAACAAGCCCAACAGCATGCGTATCACCCCCCTCCCGCGCCGTCTCCCCAGCAGCAGCCACCATACCCCGTCCAGCAGGGCACTCCCCAACCGAGACAGAATGGTCAGGCACCAAGAGGGCAGACGGCCTACCGTGGCGGTGCTCCTGTCGTACGATGAAGAGCTGTCAAAGTAGTGAAAGAAAAGGAAGAGGGGAAGTCTGGACGCTCTGTTGTGTTTCTCTCTCTGTACTCGCCCATCGCCTCCCACCACCACTCAGGACTATCCTTTTCTTCGTTTTTCGCGGTCCGCACCATTCTTCTCCATGATGCCGCAAGTCCATACCCGGCCGACCACCATTACCGCATTTTTGTTTTGGCCCTCGCTCCCTTCGCCTTTGATAGTGATATTCGTCCATCTCCTATCCACACTCCCCCTCTCTGAGTCCATCTCGCCATTCATATCTCAAGACGTTCTACACCACCAATTCAACCGTCATCCACTGTTAGTGTATAGTATCTTTACATCATCGTCTGTTGTTGCAAAACTTTGGATCTTTGGTGCTGTTATTCCTTCCTCCCTGTCATCCTCCCCCGTTACCACCGCACGTCACGATTATCCTTCCCCCCAAACCCCACCCCCCACCTCTTTCCCTTGGTTTTGACTGGCNACTGTGCTCTTCCGTTCTACAATGCTTGATACACACATCNCCATCTTGTTGTCACAGTGTACATACTTCCCCAGCCTGTCTGCCGTTTACCGTACTGCGNCCCCCTCGTTCCTTGATATCGCCGCCCCTCCCCACCCATCCGCTCTAACCTCTACCTCTACCTTCATCCCACAATCCTCTACTTACCGCCCCCATCCCTTGTGTCGCTATTCGTCTTGTTCGTTGCTCGCAAACCGGTAGTACATCATCTTCTCCGCCTTCGTCCTTTCGTCCTTCCTGAAGATGATACCGCTTCTGGTTGCGAGCGTACTTGGTTTGATACAGCAGACATCCACATTCATTTGAAGCCCTTGTCCCTTGTCGAATTGCGATTTGTTACCTACCTGCCCCCTTTGTCGCCGCCCCCCATGTAATTCGACACCCTCACACAATTACCGCTGTTACCTCTCCCGATTTTCATTGTCTACGTCGAACGCAGACCGACGGAGAANCTGACACATGGTTTTCGTTATCATGAAAACTAGAGGCTTNGGGAGTCGTGGTAAGGTGAGTGAGTGCTTCGCAGGCTTCTTCGCCCGATACTTGTGCTGACGCTTTGTCCTGAGTCTGCTACAGGCGGCATAGATGTACGTATGCGAATGAGAAATNANGNTGTNACACTTCANGTGATATTGTTCAATGGCCAACTGCTCCTGATATNNCCTGCCCGTCGGTCTGGAGGTGGNCAGAGCTCGAGCTAGTTTTATTCCGCACGCAAGGTGCGTCGGTTGCCTTCCTTATCGCGGACTTAAGNCCGCTGCTCATAACGGTAGTGTNGCTCTTCTTCCGAGTCAACCCCGTGTCNACAGGTAAACAGCCATCGGAAGTAAAAAGCNAGCTGAGCTCCGATGTTTNCTCGAATAATGGCAGCGTCGTGCGCGGGCGGTGTGCTTGGACACGGTATGCATCGAATAAATACCGTCNGAAGCTGGCTTCGGACTTTCAGCGCTTGCCCGTCGCTAGCGGTTTCGTGGGCGAAGGTAGGCCTTTGTTAGGCTGTGCCCGTCGCGATCAGCACTGCAGCGCCTTCAGGTCCTTTTCGTTGTCGATCTTTGTCACAGCCTATCTACCCGCCTCGATTTGGCAAGGTACCACCCAGTANTGTAGGCGCCAAACCGAGGATCATCAGGGTAGGCATCTCGTTTTCNTTCATCGCCATGCTGGTACTACTCCCTCTNAGGCCTGTAGTACCATCTAGATTGCCAAATGCCCTTTGCCCTTATCGAGGGATAGAGCAAGGGATTTTTANNTCTACGGTCACTTGCGGTGGGCCCGATTGCCTGGCGCTTATCCGCGGTGACCATGAGACCAGCTGGGGTGGAAATCTCAACTCAAAAGGGTGTTGTGCGGTGGTATGAATGCGGACTGTTCAATGAACTTCCAAAGAGTGTCTTCTGCGTCGGCAACATGGCAGTGTTATGCACCGCAACTCCTCATCGCCGGCGTTCTTTTGACACTCAACTGTGTCATTTATTCATTTCAGGNTTCCTTGGCNTGNAATGTGGCGAGTTGGCCTAGATTAGTGCCAGTTCACAGGCTCGGACCTTCCAAAGNCTGTCATTNGCGTTCACCGCTACTGACTANATCCAGATGCNTATCACCCTTCTTCNTGTATAAAANGGTACCCGCACAGAGGGTGANTCCCCCAGAGCTGGTCTCGCACCCCACNACTTCCAACCAACAAGCCTCCCCTCACTTCAAGCGTTGAACGCTTTNCATCTTCAAGCTCCTTCCTTACCACCTTATTCAAACCNCTCAAATNTTTGAAAATGGTCCGCGCATCCACCTTCGTTCTTGCCACCGCTGCTCTCGCTGTCGCC
>JANDKE010000671.1:0-21582 GCA_027627275.1 Coprinellus aureogranulatus | reverse complement strand
CGGAGCGGAACCCGGGCCAACGGCCCGATGGATAGTTCAACCCAGGGATGGGCGCTAAGAAGAACGAATTCGGGTAGAGACCCAGGCGGTGGAGGTGAAGACGAAGGTAGAGCTGAGGGGTGAGTCTCTGGGATATCCAGAAGGATTTGAGTTGCCAGTATGGAAAAGATAGCATCGGACTCACGTTGTTCCTTTTCTGCACCTTCAATTTATATTCAGCAAGAGGCATGCCGTGAGGTTCGAATACTGGCCATCGATTTTGGTATTCTTCGTAGAACTTAACCTCGAGGACTGTCCCTAGGCCCGTCGTCATCGCGCTTGAGATCGCTAAGGTATAGTCTCGGAATAGATCCTCCTGTTCTTGAGGTATCTGGAATGTCTAAATATTCACGGTCAGTCGCCGCAGGGAAACTGGACCGAGGGGAAGTAGCTCACATTGAAGTTGCATTGCATGGTGTTAGAAATCGCAAGAGACAAAAGCTGGGGGCGGCTAAGTGCGCTCGTAAAGTGAAATATCACCTTTATATGGCTCGGGGCGAGGAAATTGAAAGGAAGCGCCCGGGAGTGCAGCTCGGTGGGTAAGCGTACAGTCGAGAATTCCATAAATTCGCTGGTACCTATGGGGAGACACCACGTAAAGTCACGAGTGCTTCCCTACGGCGTTCGTTCACTTCACTGAGAAATGCTGCGCGTCCGAGGTGCCTCGTTCTGTCAGAATCGGAAGCTTGAGCTTCTCCTTCCGACTTCTGTCGCGGGAGCTTATGCACCAAGGTGCATCCGCTGTCTCGAGAAGCTGGCGACCAGCTCCATGCGCCACGCATCTGTGGCGGTGATGAAATGAGGTTCGCAGCCTAGATTTTCATTGAGCGAATTCTTTCCTGTCTGAAAGGCAATCCGTCATTCCCTTCAAGTTATTCCCTTGAACGAGGGGATGGGAAGTGCTTTGACCGCTATTGCGGTAGCCTTTCAATCGCCCGTGCCTTCGCTAAACGATCTGTATCGTATGTGTTCTCGGGGACGATTATGCAGGTCGGATATGGGGGCCTTCTGGACTCGCGCGGATATGACGCGATCATTACATGTTAATATATTAAAAGCGACGGTGTCGGAGGGAACATTTAACACTCCACGCATGCGAGTAAACCGCTCGCGATGAGCGAGTGGGTGGTAGAGACGGAGCACGAACATGAGAAGCGGTATCCACTGCATGGGGAGATTCGAACAGTGAAGTGTCGCGCACGGCACGCTGTTCGAGACAGTTAGAATGATAGCTCGCGTGCCTGACAAATTGAACGAGACTAGCGGAGGCTAACGCCATCGTGTGATCCACTGCGAATGATTGTGCTTCCAATGAAGCGGGGATTCTTGGGAAGGGGGAAGCACGCTATCGCCCTCGGTATGGCAGCTCAAGTCTCCGGAGATAAAGAAGCGTGCTAATTAGTGGGGCAGTTGTGGGAAGGAACCATAGAGCGAGGAGCAACGGCTCGGAGCGGCAGAGCATTAGCGCCCGCTGTCAATCGACTGTCTGTCTGGATGTTACACAATTCGAGATGGTAGCCTTGGAGTGCACCCTTCTGTATCCCCACCGGAGCTCCGTGGACGCGAAGAGCGGTGCGGAAGCGCGAGTCCCCAACGCAAATGGCAAGCAATGCGGTTCTTGAAGAGGGACGACTGATCATAGCGTCCCCGATTACATAGTCATGATTTCATGTGGAAGAGGATGTACCGATATGGACGCGACGGTCCCTTGTAAAGCGTGTTCCTCTCGGATTTCGAGAAACTCGATGGAGACCTTTGCTTGAGTATTCCCTGCGAACCTGCGGAGTATCTCGAACGCTTAAGCACCCACGTTAGATGAGGTGGACGTAAATCAGGTGTCCGTTGAGCTGAGAGTGGCATCGACCCGACAACTCTTCTGAGAATACGGAGACGAGCATTACAAAAATCTTTCCTGCATGAGGATATACTCGAGAGCAATATATTTTCAAGGACTACCTAGCGAACACGACGACGGCCAATGTAGCAGTGCTATATCCCTGATCGTGTCCTCGAAGATAACTTCGAATCGAGGAGGTGTGCGGATGCCCGAAAGGTCATGACCTTCAGCTTGGTAGCGTGCGAGCTGTTCCAATAATTCGAGTCTGAGCCTCAGAATACGCTCCATACGCTCGTTGCTGTTGCAGGGAGGACGCTGGCCTCCCATGGCATATGCTCTAATAGCACGGTGAACGCGCTATACAACGATGTGTCCCCTTAGCCCGAAATATGTTCGAAAATACAAATGGCTCACCCTACGCTGCTCAGAGACATGATCCTCGTAGCTATCTACCTGATCCCAGTCGTCAGGATCTGGAATACCATACACCTCCACCCAGTAGTCCCACCACGTCGCCAAGAACGTGGAGATGCACGTCCTCCTCTCGACAGAGCGAAGATAGACTATTGCCGCAACATGGAGGTCCAGTCTCTGAAGAACGGTCCATCCTGGGCGAGTAACAGGCATCTAGTACCTAGGGTAAGTGAGCCGTAGCGGCGGGGTACGAGGGTGTGGTCGCAGTACTGACCTTGGGCTCTGAATTTCTGCGCCTATACGCCGAGAGCCGCTGAAATTCAAAATAAAGATACCTTTAAGTACCTGGAGCGTGGATTGACCTTTAAATACCCGGAGCGTGTAAAGGAGTTTGACGACGTAAAGGGAAGTCTAGAGATCCGAATGGGTCGATCGAGATTGTCTCGATTTAGGTCGCGGCATTTGAACGAGGGCACGAAAAAGCGAACCCTGAATGATCTCGAGACATAGATAAGACTATTGAAAGCCATCGGCTGGAGCGATAACAATAACAAGACCACAAAATCCCTCCACAGGAGTTCCTGCTTCTAAAGAGACATCTCTTCTACGCCTTCAGTGAGATTCTCTGCCATACCTCGTGTTCGCATGATTCAATGCAATTCTCTTACTGCGACTCGAGTCGACTTTGGGATATGGCTCTTGCGCTTAGAAAAAATTCTCTTCTATGTTNAACCTGCTGACTCTCCGAAACAAATGAGGGATTGAGTTCTTTACTATTCTGTGCAGTTGCAACCTCAGCGGCATCGCCCTTATTAAAGGATGAGCATTTAACAAAGGAATAATGGTATATTTCGAGAGCGACAGTACGCAACCAAGTGGTGAGTGTACCAAGCGGTTGGGGCGAGCTAATAAAGTACAGAGATTGCCTCTTCCAACCCAGCTAACGGCCTTACCTTATGCTTCACATGGAACGACGAAACGCGTCCACCGCTCTGCCCTGTCTCAATCACATCATGATACCTGGCAATTCTTGCCGTGCCGGCCTCCTCCCTCGCTTTGCGCTTCTCGAGACTTCCAGAGCCTTCGCCGAACTCGCATTGCTAAATGAGCGGCAAGTATTGAGCGACTCCGTTCAAGGCGTAGCATTGTGGAACGGTTCGCTAGGATATACTAGCAGGGGTGAACTCAATACAAATCAAACTCCGGTTCGCGTGCCCGCATCGCACTTGCGCCGAACTCGCTTTATACAGCAAAGACTCCCATGTAAATTAACGATAAAATGGTGTGCTAATGGTACTAGAGGCAATCTTTTATCCTTGACACGTTGTTTCACGGTACATTGTGGAAAAGGTTCCAGTTTTCCATTCTCGCGTTGTGGTCAGGTGACCGCAGTCTTCGGACATGAGGGGACTCGCTTGAGGGTCGTTATATGCTTGAATCGCAATTTTGTAGCTCGCAGCCTTCGGTGAGGTCAAGGGTCAATACATATATTATTACACAGGTCCGTGCTTACAGGAAGCGAGGAAGATACAAGGGATAGGTAGGGAGCAGCGAGGGTCACAAGGAGTATCAACACGGGGGGAGGACGATCACAGTTGGAATGAAGAGGTGTTGGTTTGGGAGGGGTGGCGAAAAGAAACAAGTCCAGTGGGGGAGCAAGAGACGTACATAGAGGGGCATATACATAGGAGTAGCGGAGAGGACAGCATATGGTGACACATAAATACACAACGGGGGAGGGGAAGAGGGTAAGACGTAAATGAAGGGGAGAGAGTAAGACCGACTGCCGGATGGAAGATGGTTGCACACAGGTGCCCCTCAGATGTAGCTGACCAGACCCTTCTCGAACGCCTCGCAATAGGCATCGTATGCCGGCTCGATAGTCGAATGCTTGGAATACGCAGCGTTAGGGATGCCAGTGACATAGGGCGTGGTGTTTAACCTGAGGTGTATTGCTGAGCAAGTGATGCTGAATAACCATGTGGAAGAACTCACCAGCCTCCAAATACTCCAACGCGAACACCTTTGGTGACAGCGTAATATTTGTCTCCTGGGTTGAAGGTCAGATGTGAGTGGACACCAGTGAAGGGGACACATACCACCGGGAACCGCAAACACGGCGTGGAGAGGGTCGGGAACGGGGTGCAAAGGGCCAAGTCGATTGAATCCAGTGAGTAGGGCGGAAGGAACAGGAACAGGACCGTGGTTAGACATCGACACAGGGGTACCACCAGCTGGCGCGGATGGAGCGACGACGGGAGGTGCTTGGGACGCGGACGGAGCGGGGGTGGACTCCACAGGCGTCAATATCCTCGATTCAGGATTTGTATAGATAGATAAGAATGATGTATCTTGCTCAATNGATCCNGGTCGTAAGAGTGCCACAGGCGTCTGGACAGCTGATTCAGGGTCCGTGTAAAAGGATAAGAACGACGATTCATGTTNGATCGGTTCTGGAGGNGGAATNACCAGTGGTGGGGGAGGCTGAGGATTAGAAGATGNTGGGCATTCAGAGGTAGAAGGCGGAGGCGTTGGACTTCGNTCAAGGCCAACGGGAGGAAGATNCAANGGAGGTGGNGGTGCTTTGACGCCCNTNGATGGNGACTCCTTCAACNCCGGCGCTTTGNCTACTCGAGAAGCTCGNTGAGGGAACCTCAATGGCGCTACTGGTAAGAGAACCGGCAGTTGTATCGGCATGTTTGAAGTGAGATCGGAGGACGGTGGGGGCATATCAAAGTACTCCNGGTTTTGAGGAGCAACAACAGGAGCCGTTGCAGGAGCCAACCGTGATCCTGATGNTGGGCATGGGAGGGGACCTGGGGTTGCGGGGAGCGGTCGNACATANCCTCGAGGNGTTACAGGNGCGGAATGCGTGTGGTCTTTGGGTGCAGCTATAGGAGCAGAGTGTGGCGTTATGGCTGGTTCGCAAAATGCCGCATGCAGAAGGGGTACAGAGGGGGAGAGCCGCAGCGACCGCGCGCTCTGGGGCTGTGAGCGCGCTATTGATGGGGATGGCGCGAGGTCTGTTCGCGTAGTGACGTTCGAGCTCTGGGATTGCGGGGATGACTCATTGGGTGGTAGCGGGGCACTCGCTGTTTCGCCAGGCGCGGTGGATGTAAGGGGCTTGGTGTCGTGTCGGAAGCTCACGGATGGCTGAGGTCTTGGACGACCACCCAGCGGAGCCTTCGCAATGATCTTCGACTTTGGTCGCGGACCCGCGATTTGGCAGACGGTGGGCATGCTCTGTTGTTGATGGAGGAGTGACGATGCTGGTAGATGCTGGTAAGGCGTTCGATCCNGGGTGCTTGANGACTTGAGGANTATTCCCGTCTNGCAGGATATATAGNNACGCAGNGGGANGTGAGAACGAAGAAGGCGCTCCAGGCGANGTGGTNAGAGGCCAAAGCCNTTGGGNAGGAAGAAGGGCGCTGCAAGCNACCGTAAGAGGTAAGTTCAAGTTCAACANAAATAGCAAGAGAAAACGCCCCAGGTCCGCACACAACCATACACAATCAATAAAANTGTCGAGATGTCCGAATCTGTTAGGCGTCAATTGAATGCTTACCGTGGGTGCCTTCCAAGCCCTTGATGTGATTGAATACCGTGAGTGGCTNGGGAAGATGGCTCTCTCTCAGCAATTGAATGGTTACCTGCTTGCGCCCANCCTCTGCAANCACTGNTGGTGGNCCTCTCCTATNGCCTGGCTGAGTTCTTCTCGTCATTCAAAACGTGTACACTGCCTGGCTGCCTCGTGCTAGAAGCAACATCAACGTACACAGCTGCGTCGTAACACCGCTAAACGAGACAGGCGGATCTCGATAACCCAAAATCCGTGAAGAAANCGCTAAAATCAATGAAAACATACCGCAAGGAGAAGGCCTGCCGTTGCTGGCAACTTGGGCTTGCCGTCATGCTTTCGGATAGCCGCAGGATGCCATCCGAGGCCCGAGGGAGAACTTGGGGCTGTTGTGAAGCGCTGCACCGCCATGTTGCTTGATGGCGGAAAGGGATTAGCGTTGACATCGAGTGCCAACCAAGAATAAGCCTCTTGCAACAGGAGCGGCTTCCGGTATATTGGGAGTAATTGCTAGATACGCCCCACTCTTTGCTGCGTTATCACAAATGAGACTGGGGGCTGAAGGCATTTGGGATNGTCGCACAATTCGACGTGGTGGCTCAAGATCAGCATACGGCCANTGNCCACCTCTTGGACGTCTGGACACCTGATGGATTGCATTGATCGGTTGTAGAGTGTCCAAGTTGTGTCCGGCGGCACTTACCTCGGACCGTATACCGCTCCTCCACCCAGGGTNCTGAATCTCTTTGACTCAGAGAACACCCAGNAGTTCGTAGGCCTAAAGGATACCACATATACTCCGCTTGATATCGGTAAAACATCTCATAGGCCCAACTGTGCAATACGAGNGTTGATATAAATGAATAGTAACAGTGNAACGATGGTCACGACAAGNCATGGGAGGAATCACTGAGCCCGCCGAATGTTAGTAGAAAAGTCTGTGAATCATGCCTCAGGCTCTGGNTCAGCNGCAGCGTCCTCGAAGAGCTCGCTTGCCCTGTNNATAGTGTGAACGTTAATCAGTTGTCCGACCACAGCAAACCATAAAGTGAATCGATCCACTCACGCGAAGCTCCACAGGTTCTGTGGGTTGTTGTAGGTATCTTTCGTGTATGCAAATCGATCTAAGGGTAGCGTAGGCATCAATACAACAGGGTCCAGGTATGTGGGAGGGAACGAGATCGTACGGGTAGGCTTGGCCGAAATATAGGCTGGGAACGAAGGTGTGAGTGTCAAATCTAGAGGCGAATGGCCCATGGGCAANATGCTATTCTCACCCAGTGGATCCGAGCTGTCGCTTGAATTGTAAGCTGTGGAAAGGAAAACGTTGAGGTACACCCTTCGGCTTCAATGAGGTAAAGCTTGGTAAGAAAGACTAACCCGTTCTCCAGTTGTGCCTNGGTAGGGAGTTCCATGAGCTTACAACATCTCACGATTATACTTCGGAACTCACCTCATATTCGCCTTGACGATTCTAGGAACGGCAGTTAGGTAAGAAAACTCAGCTGATGTGAAGGAGGCACTTACAGGTCAGGAGGGGCGAGAGGATCCTGTGAATGAGGAAGTCAGCCCGGACGCTGTAAGATATACNNTCAAACAAGCTCACATTCTTGTTGTNTGTCGTCTTAATNTCCGTGTCAAGGTCNGGGAACTCCATGACTTGGTTGCCCGCCATAGCTATCAGAGGAAAAATTAACNTTCTGCAGCCAGGGAAGTTCACAACACCACTTACCTCGGTACTCCATGTCCGTTCCTGGTTTCCCACCGAANACCGCGACCTTTACGCCGTGTTTCTCCCTCATCGAAGTCGCAAAGAGGGCACANGTCGAGGAGCATAGTCCATTGCTGACTAGAANNGNAGTCAANCTCTGCTNTANTNNAAGTCAAAACGGCGTACCGATGGCAATATTACTGCGACCACNAANAAATCGTTTTCAAGAGCGNTAAGGACGTCATTTGTAGTGAACTGACCTTGGGTTAAACTGTGGCTGGGTAGGAATTTCTATGATATACGAAAGATCGCATACGTCCTGCATAATGAAGGNTCAGACTTGACACGAGCAAGGAGAGGAACACAGCTGACATGGAGNCGTTGTGAAGTCTTGTCCTCCTTGCCGTTCACGGTGTTATTGATTGCGGGATCCATGTANTCGTACCAAGGGTACATCCGAGTCCCATTGGTAAACGCCCCTAGGATAGGAAGNAGTTAGAGCAACGAGGGTTAACCGAGCTGGGNGCGACACCCTACAGTTATTGGCAGAATAGAACAACCATGACGAATCTAATCCCAGATCTATGCCGTTCTTCACGATCTTCTGCGCTAAAGGATTTGCTCGGTTCGTTGAATCGAAACCGCTGCCATTGATTCAGAAAACGGCGATATCGTTGAGGGATGGGNCTCACGCATATCCTTTATCCCCTAAGCCTGCAAGCCAGCCGTGAAGGAAGTGCCCCAAACAGACGTAACCCCCTGCAGAGGAGATATGTCCGCTACCCCAAAAACAAAAAGATGCTCACGCACCTCCGTTGTTGCTCACGTCAATCAACAAATTCTTCACCCCAGCNTGGTAGAACGAATACAAAGACGCCGCCACTCCCAACTGGAAGCTGTAGTAATCTCCGCCGAACGAGCTCACATACATCACCCCGGTCTTGTTTCCTGGAAGGACATACGACTTGATCACCTCGTTTGTCCCTGGAACTGTGGGCGCAGTTGGAAGGTAAGGGTCTGGTAGGGCCACTGCGTTCATCCTGCTGAGGTCGACGTCATGTATNGACGCCTGCGGAAACTTCCGTTCACGTCGAGTTTCAGATCCGTTCCTTGACCAGACAACCTTTAGNTCGACACCGTTTGTCGTTTGGTCTGCCTTGCAATTCGCAGCCCAGCTGACACAAGTCAGCCCATGAGNNCGTNNAGTCAAAGCAACGGTGCACTTACTACGAGGCTTTGTCCTTNAAAGCGAGACCGATCANGTTCGCGTAGTATGGGATAACGACGTCTTCAGGCTCAGTTACGTTCGGGAATTTGAGCTTGAAGGTGAGGTCGGCTGTTGATACATCGACGGGTCCTGCCAAGTCGCCAAACCTCTGGGAGTATCCACCGTTCGTGATGCGATAGCTGCTGAACACAGAGTTGACTCGAATATTGTGGTCCAGGTAGTTGCCGCTNTGCCAGTCGGCAACTCGGTCGACGTAGTCATAAGGGTCAACACCTTCAATGGCGAGGACTTGNGCGCCAGCGAGTCTTCTCCAGTCGAAGCCGATGCTGTCGTAATACCCGTAGTAGGCCTCTCCNAGGAGTTCGATNAGCTCGACGCTGTTGGGTGTAATGAAGACTCCGTGTTCCTGCTTCTTGTAGTCGTACAGGGAGATGAGAGGAGCGGGAATGAGATTCTGATAGGCCGTGTAGCAAGACGTCATGAAACCTGCAGAAATGTCAAATCAGCACGTTCAAAGCATGGACANGGCTATGCGCACGGGTATGCCCATCATTCATACGGAGGGTGAAGTCGTACACATCTTTCATGAAGTGGTANTCTTCCTNGNGTCGATGTGAGCACANGAGCNGAGTAAATCCGANAAAAGNAACTCACNGTGTACTCNGTCTTGTTGATNCTGTCAATNGTTGCCCTGATATCCACNGTNGANCCATGGAACGGCTCNGGGAGCTGGTCNTAGTAGTCCTCGAACGTGTAGAAGTCGAAGACACGAGAGACGACCGACAAGACGTTCTGGCGGATGGTCTCGTTGAANGGNAAAGANCTGTANCATGCCTGAACGTCNCTTGGNAGAACATANGCCTTGCCTGCNATCTTATCACANGGTTCTTCCGTCGCCGGGGCAGCTCTTGAGGGTCGCAAGGCGACGAGTGAGAAGCTTAGCAGCGGGANGAGGAACTTCATTCTGGCTGCCAGTGCTGGCCGTCTGNCGATGTGCGACCAGCTGAAGGCACATAATCCCAGCAAACCTTATATATAAGGCTTAGTCTATCTTGGGACCAAGGGCAGAGCCAGAGAAGCANTGCTTGACTTCGTATCCGGCGAGAATCCATACTTTTTCCGTNGCCAAGCGTGNCAGNGAACTTTGAGTNCTGAAAACTGANGNACGATCCACGTGTTGAGGAGCNCCNTANACANNGCTTCGANCGTAGCATCAANCCTCCGAAGNCTTCCNCTAGCAAGCTCAANGTCTGGCTTCNGGNACTCATGGGTGGTNCAGCAGAAAGGGGGTCCGGTATTAGTNGGTNGNTGGGTANTNNGTGGCATTGTCCTAGGTTATANGGTCAGAGTGGCAAGTGNGAATCATTNCCCAGACTTACNNAACGCCAAANCTCTACTCNTTGCCANGNCNGGCGTGNAGTCGCGGAAAGAAAGCAGTCTTGGAGGATTCAGACCGGGAAGGGCCACGGCGGGGGAAGNCAACAGGGACAAACACGGTCGGATAGGGGCAATNATGNNCNCANTCNCAATCTTGTTCTNAACCTTGACANCATCCAAGCCATTGGCNNGCANTNGCCNAACTNAGAGNTATTCCACAGCCNGTGGNNCTCGTCGNTGTCTGCGAATGTGAGCTTGGTTATAATTNGCGTTCNNAGNCCATGTGAAATTTCACTGGTACCGGCCATGTCGGTGAGCCGGNGTTGCACGTACGCNCTANGCGCTTCAATNTGGAACTAACCACCATCTATCAGGCAGACTATACTACCCATGAAGCCCAATTCATACNCCCCAACCCCAATCATNCCATGGGANCCGATNGTTCCAAGGCTNCTGCTGCCAATATACCCTCCACCTGAACCNCTGGAACGACCGNCCTTNCCNACCAAACAGAGGACNCCTTCATTCTCAGCACCATTCACGCTCTCGACTCACCTATTNCCCGCTTGCTACCTTCGTACGGGNAGATTCGTCCCTATACCTCCCGCACCCCCAAGTAACCTTTCGAAGGAAGAACGAGCACGCATCCAGGCTCAGTACCATCATGAGCTCAGGGTACAGAGGGGTGCAATGATCACGGATGGTCACCCGAAGGTCCTTTGGAACTGCGTCAACCGCTACGTCCGCAAAGGNATAANTCGGAACAGCAAGACGGGTTTGACGCTATTCTTTGCTCATGCGAATGGGTTTCCGAAAGAGGTANGCACCTTCAACTCTTATCAAGTGCGATTCCGATGNCCGCTTNAGATNTGGGAGCCCACCTTGGCCATCCTNTTGTCTTCTCCGGCTGGCGAGATCATCGACGAGGTCTGGTGCTGGGAGTCTGTTCAGCATGGAGATGCAGCGCTGATCAACCGCNNGTCNTTGTCGAAATACTGTTCGTTCAGCGTANTTCTCCTTGCGACACTGGGCTTACCCTCCCTTAGTCGACTGGAGCGATAATACACGCGACATACTCAACTTCTTCACCAACTTCATGCCAACCGATACCCATACTACTTCCTTGCCACTTCACCTCTCTCGCCTCCCAGAAGAAGAGTCCAAGCGCAGACTTGAGACNGGCTTCCATTCCCGCCGGCTCATGATAGTCGGTCATTCATACGGTGGTTGCACCTCGTACGTTCTCACTNCACNACCATAGCGGTCTACTGACACTCTTCTTNAGCACACTTGCGACCGAGAATTATCCTCACCTAGTCGATTCTCTGGTTCTCATTGATCCAGTGATTCCCAAGCCGTTCGTGACCAAGGAAATCTTTGAGATAGCGGAGGAAAAGACCGACGCGCTTCTATTGAATTCACTTGTNCGGCGCGATACTTGGAAGACACGGTNAGNGTGACAAGCTAATGCCGGTCATCGCAACGCTAATCTTGTATTCNNNCCNTTCTATCTCCNCNCCTGTCNCACCCTCAGAGATGAAGTNCTNNCNTCNTANCTGAAGAACCCNTTCTTCCGCGCTTGGCANCCAGACGTGCTCAAGATATACATAGAAGCNGGGATATATGACACGACGGACGACCNGGGCAACCCAGTCGTGAAGCTCAAGATGCCGGGTATCTATGAGAGTGTGGTCTTCGCTGAGCGCACCGTGGGGCACGAAGCTTGGCAAGGCTTGCCCANTATTCCTGAGCGGATTCCTATACGCTGGATNGTTCCNGACAGNAGCGATGCTGACGAGTTCGGGCCACCTGGGGCGACCGCAGANAGATGCTGGATAAGACCTAANAATGCNAGTAACATTAAGATCGCTGGGGCTGGGCATTTGGTGAGTNCTTGCNCTACCCTTNCCTTCCGAGCACGTTTCTTTNGGCGACAGTCGTTTGACNGGCACTTNGNAGATTGCCCAGGAGCGTCCCGTAGAAGTGGGNGAAGACCTGCGGGACTTCGTTTTAGAAGTCTACTCCGACCTCGGAGCCCAGAGCACTAGAATAAGAGCCAATCTGTAACAACCTGAAGCAACNTNTGTAGACAGTTCCNCGACACTTNTCAAGGGCGTAGAAGCGTTGGTCAATACGCGACCCTGATGATNTCGTTCAGCCGAAATAACCAAACTCGAGGAGTGTGAAACTGAGTGCTGGCGCTCTCNCCCNGGCNCTTCNAGCTCATCGCACCTCTCCANCTGCTTGCCNGTATGGCTGGCAGCAAATTGTAGACGCCTTGAGCGACGTAAACTGGCGGCTCTTGTCACNATGCTAACTCNTGGTTCTACCAAGATGGCATCAAATTTGCCTGTTAAGGCACGGAACGCGTGACCGTCTTTCGACAAGCGCCAACGAAGCACGCGTCANCTAGGCGAGTGGCGACCCATTGCATNCCCAAGANGAGACTGGGAGCTTAGCCTTNAGGTAGTTGGTAGAGTCGGCAAACGGTTCAAGGNCACATCGGGATGTNANGACCAGGANGTGAGTGNCTTGGTAGATTTTTNGGCATCGCCTGACACAGTCTAACAACAGGGGTGGGCGCTGCANCGTCNAGCTCAAGGTACCGCGTAGCCCTGCTCTGCGACGATTAGAACTCACTTTGACCGANGGNAACGCTGCTGCCCGCGCAAANGACGGCNACTACCCACTGTCCGACGAGTCTGGAGTTCNCCCCGTTGAGGTCAGGGTNTANCGGACCGACGCCCTAGACCCAGACACTGCCCATCCTGCTTGCTCCGAATCCNCCTCATNATTCCATCCGACCCTGATGTCATGTCAGCGCTGGAAGCGATAACGACTTTCCATGGAACATGGTGTAGGAGTCANCCAACGAAAGTACCATGAACTCGAACTACATGCNCCGATGGTCCGCTTCCTGCTGTGACGGACCGTGAGACCGGATGAAGGCCCATGACCTGTTGATGCCATGCGAAAACGATCGCGCTGATTATCTGCTCCCATCTNCNCNCCTGGAAGCACGGCGGTGTTGGCTGCGCGATGTTGTCGNCCTTTTTTGGTAAATGTCTTTGCTCGTTATGGTAAGGGGCGGTATTCTCTTGGAAAGCCGGCCGCTGGGACGAAAACGNGCCGTATNTTCTNCAGCATGGGCCNTTCTGTTGAACAGGATGATAACGTATACCAATNGAATGTACAAAATCTGAGCGAANTCCAGCCNTCACTGNTTCCAGTTTCCCCGCAGCCACTTCCNCCTTGCTCGCGCCCGCCNACTCAAAGTNCCNCNATGTCTCCCTTGCCTCCCAAAAGCCCNTGCAGCCCTTCNCGCTCNTCCCCCAAGGTCGCCACCTCTGGCAAACTTGCCGATGTTCCAAAAACCGGCTCTGAGGTCCTGAAAAGGATGCANACCGGCATCCTCCGCTACCGGGCGATTTCTGGGGTCAGCGCCAGGGTTCTTCCAGGGCCCACCTTNCGCAACCTCAGCCTTCTGGACTCAGAGTCTGACCGCAGCTCTACCGCCTCTCCCAGCAGCTCTAGATCTGACCAGACTCTTGTCGATGGAGAGAATCAAAAACTCGTTTCGCCCCCCATTCAAAAGGCCGCCAGCGAGCCGACCCCGGAAGTCGCCACCCACGCTTCTCCTAGACGCAGGGGAAGGAGTTTGTCGGTTTATTCACCCGGTCACAGCAATGCAGCTCTTCGTGTTCATTCGCCTCCACCTGGACCAGCCCCACCCATCGCTTCTCCTGGATCCGCTAGGAGAGGGCGAGATCCCGGCGCCGACATCGTTGGTACTCTTTTTGGAGCTCATGCGTCTGCTGGAGGAGCCTCGTTTTCGGACGAGGTCACCATCGAGTTCCGGAGGAAGCTGGGAGATGGAGCGCAAGCCGTTACTTACATCGGGCAAATGTACGGTGTGCTGACTCGGAAGCGTGAGGACGGCGTGCGCGTATTCGTCAAGGAGATGGAGAAGGAACGGTGCTTGGAGAACCAGCTCTACTCGGAGGTCAAGGCCAACGAACGCTTGATTAGCGCATCCTCGGAGCGGCACCCCGGCGACGCGTTCGTTTCAAAGATACACGCCTTCGTCGATCTCCCTGCGCCCGAGAGCGCGTACATCTTCATCTATGTAAGCATTTTTCTCATTGCTTCTCGTGTGGCTCAACTTGACGCGATCTCGACGTAGGAGCTATGTCCCTATGACCTTTCCAAGGTCATCAAGCACGCTTTCAGTGGGAAGTACAACTTCCACGCCGTTAAAAATTGCCCACTCTGGGCTGCCCAACTGGTGCGACTTAGTCTTCATCACCTATCTCACTAACACGAACTGACCTTTTCTTTAGGCTTCCGCCATCGAGTATCTTCACGACAACGGAATGATTCACCGTGACATCAAGCCTGAAAACGTCCTGGTCGATTTGCAACTCAACATCCGCCTCACTGACCTCGGGGTGGCTTTCGTATCTAACAAGCATCAACCACTTGACCCTGACGCCCTCTGTTCGTATGTGATTTGCGGATCCAGGTCTCACATGGCTCCAGAGGTAGAAAGGCTCCTTGAAATCGACGAAGAAGAGTACGAGATGTGGAAGCTGGCTGACCCCGAAGAAACGGGGGGCGTGAACGTTTTCTACGGCCCCAAGGCCGACTGGTATTCCTTCGGGTTGGTACTTTACCATATGCTTGTCTCGTTCTACCGAGTTCGGGGGGCACGTTGGGTAAGTTGCAGATGCTACGCCTTACGCTTTCCATCACGATATTGACGAGATCGACAGACCTTCAAGTTCAACACCGAAGAGAAGAGCACTCTTCAGACCGCCTGGAACGGGTCTCTTGGAAGTCCGGAAGGGCTTTCCTGGCAGGAATGCATGCTGGCCCACAGGGTCCCGCAAGAGCTGTGGGACTTACTTTGG
This sequence comes from Coprinellus aureogranulatus, assembly GCA_027627275.1. Classification (NCBI taxonomy): domain Eukaryota; kingdom Fungi; phylum Basidiomycota; class Agaricomycetes; order Agaricales; family Psathyrellaceae; genus Coprinellus; species Coprinellus aureogranulatus. Next base: position 6,489 of record JANDKE010000671.1, on the reverse strand, counting down.
AAGGTGAGAATGAAGCCAGGCTTTGTCATCCGATGCAGGACTAACACTGTCGCAGCTCCTTCATGTCGATCCGGTTCAACGCGGCAACTTCAAGTACATTTCCACCCATCCTTTCTTCTTTGAAAAGGGCAGGTCCGTCTTTGATGCTATAGCCCAAAGTTGTGAGTTTCTTGCAGGCAGCCTCGGTGCTTCGGGCAGCATACTCATCAGTTCATCCAGCGTTTGACGCGGTCAAGAGACCCTTTCGGGAGTACCCGTCTGAGTTCCTCGAAGAAAATTACTGGTCCGCCAGAAGTGTCTCCATCTCCAATAAGGGCACCGACGTACTCAACAAGCCGACTGCGTCCTGGATTGATCCCAGCTCGTACCTCTTTAAGTCTCTGACTCAGGTGGACAACTCGCGTGCCGGTGACGACTCGGAGGATGAAGAAGATTTCACCGACGAGTACTAGAGGACATCCGATTAGCCTCCATCACTCCTCATACCGCTCTGGCTGGAGCCATTGTCCCGTTCTTTTCTTCCTCAAGGTCTTGTATATGAACTTCTCTACGATCTGACTTCTCTATATGTCTTACCGATATGTACTTATGACTTATGATTCAGTTATGCCAACTTACAATCGCGATGTATATGTATTCTCTCTCGTATGCCCAATCTTACTTCATAAACACAGATCGACACGAACAGCTCCTCGGCGAGGGCGCGCATACACGCAGAGGACTCGCAAGGCAGGCACACACGCTATAATTCGTGATAGGTAAGTTCAGAGTCGGACACTGTTGATAGCTGAATGCACGGCGAGGAGCAGAACGACCCAGCCAGCACATGAGGTTCTGCAAGTTGAGGTGGTCTTGTGTCTCGTCAACTGCATGCCATGCATCGTAGCTCCGAGCGGTACCCGAGAATCATATCGTGAATAGAGGTTGGTCGGCGTAAGGAGCACATATTTGGCGAGAGATGCTTCCTTTTTGAACCGGAATTTCGTGGGAGGAGACGGTTTTGTGTCTGCAATGCCGATCCAGGGGCCCGGGGGAGTCGCTCAAGGTAATGCGACTTGAATAGGAGAAGTTCGGTGTGCTTGTCCGTGCTCCTTGGCTTGATGTTCGAGCTGAGCTGGAGCATTGCCATCTTGCTGAGCCTTTCAATTCCAGCAGGGGGAAGTTTTCTGAGCCGTCAGTAAGCTTGGACGGTGTTGGAAGGGGTGAAAAAGGAGTTTTGAGGGTGCGAACGTAGCGTATACCGCGGTCGAGCATGTCAATTTGCCTTGGACAGACTGATACGGAGGGTATGGCATGTGTTCTGAAGGCAGGACCTCTGGGAGGGAACGAGAAGGGGTTACAAGTGTGCGTTATTCATGGCAAGCGGAGACGAGTGGTCGCGACAAGACTCAGAAAACCTGCGGAAAACTGGCAGAGGCGATCAGTTTGATAACTTGTAAACCGTAGCAAATAGCGGTCCTCAAGGGTCCACAAAGAGGGTTGCGCCAAGAAAACCGATATTTCTTGCGGTAAAAAGCATCTCAAGGTCTGTTGGACGCTCTGTACTGAGAGTAGCACCAGACGTGGTAAATAGGGGCATAACATCTAAATCGGGAGGTCCCGGCACGCCTGTTGCAATTGGAAAAGGCTAAATTCAAGGTTCAAACATCCGCTTTCTGACTGGGGGCAGTACACGCCCTCTCCCTCTCGGCGGTACAACCCGCCATCTTACCCAGCCTATTACAGGGCTGCTCTATTTCTGTAGAAACCCACCCCATTCTGACCGGGCTGGAAGCCTTACCTTAGCGGGTCGTTTCGGATGACAGTTGAATACATGATTCAAACGGCCTGTTTTTCCCGACCTTGCTCCGCCAACACCTCCCACCTCACTCCAAATCCCCAGAAGAAACAATTGCGCTGGGTAGGGGGCTTTACGTATAGAGAGAAGCTAGTATTCTCGTACCAAAATCGTAGACCCAGGTAGACCCTGCACCCAACGAGAATTTTGTACAAAATCTTAATACTGTTCCCGATGACGTCGCTCCACCCCACAATCCTGTAAAAAATTGTGTTCCTGAAATCAACAAGAGATACCCCTTGACCACATTTAGACTATCTCATGGGAAAATCGATGATCACCACCAGTTCAAGGAAGCTTCCGTGCACTTCTCGCCAAAACCCGCGCGAGGTGCAATTCGGACCATTTCCCGGACAGAGAACTCTTCTGAAAGTACCATGAACAGGAGGACGGTATAAAGTGGGTGTGCAGGGGCTCAAACCCGTTCTCTTTTTTACCCTTCCCAAGCCCTACCGGCTATCTTCCCGTTGCGCAAATGGCATTCCTGGATTTCGCTACGGCGAACGGCGTCCCCGTTCCCGGCGGGACTGCCCACGAACCTTCTACTCGTCCTCACAAGGAAGCTGGTACTGAATCCTCTGGCGAACCCTCTGTTTTCTCTCGTCTTGCCATTGCACTTGGGACGACATTGACTCTCGGCCTCACTGGTGGCCACACCGCGACGGACTCCGACGAAACTCTCGTCGGCGGTAACCGCGGCGTATCCAAAGCCTCAACTGGGAGATTCAACCAGCCTAGCGCAGACGACCTGTACTTCTCTCACGTAGGCGGGAGGTCCAAACGTATTCAGCCACCACCTCGCATCCCTGCTCCCCCATGCATCTCCCCAGCCAAGGGCGCCCGTCATTCCGAGAGAGCCATGAGCACCCTCTTTGGAGAGCTTCCCTCGGCTGCGCTAGCCGGCGACAACTTCAGCGTCGACTACATCAAGGCCTTTGGTCAGGGAGGCATGAGCCTCACTTTTCTGGGGCGTATCATCTTCCCAAGTCGCAAGGAGAAGGGAGACTTTGTTTTTATCAAGAAGCTCCTCAGAAAGAACTTGCGGGTCAGGAAGAATTACTCTGAGCTCCGAGCGTACGAGCGCTTGGCTTCCGCAAGTGGCACCACCGAGCACTCCAAGTATCTCAAATTCGTTGCGGGTTTGCAAGCTTTTATTTGCCGCCCTAAAAGCCTCTCCTACATGCTCCTCTTCGTGAGTGTACTTGTTCACAGTGCCGACTTCATACTTACGAGCGACACAGAATCTACATGCATGCGACCTTTGGGCTGCCTTGTTCGCCGAGCCTGTCAGGTTTCCTGTCCGGGATATGGGAAGTCACCTGTACAAGTGGCTGGCTCAAATCGTAAGTCACTCGCGATTATCTTACCACCGCTCTACTTACCTTGTGCACAATCAGGCCTCGGGAATCCATGGCTTGCACGGCGTTGGCATTATTCATCGGGACCTGAAGCCGGAGAACGTACTCATTGACTGGAACTACGACGCCCGCATCACAGATCTTGGCTTAGCCTTCGTCACAGAAACTCAGCAAGCGCTTGACTANACCAAGAGCTACTGCTCGCAGTTCTGCGGTACCATCGACTNTATGGCTCCCGAGGTTCGCGCCATCGGGGAGAGCTTTGAGAGGGATCAGGTGAAGGCCTGGCGCGAGAGTGACCCCGAGGAAATCAAGGGAGAGGTGAGGCTGTACGGCGCGGCAGNTGATTGGGCTTCNTTNGGNTACATCATCTACTTGGTGGCTGCCTGCGCTTGGNNGTCGCCCGTCNTTCCAGTTCGTCTTCCTATCTTCCATGTCAGCTGTCGATCCTCACNTTTCCACAGACGAAGCTGTTAGACAAGGAGGCCAAGGAGGCCATCCGAGTCGCNTGCAACCGGTTCCATGTCTCCAAGCCTCCATCGGCNGAGCCATTCAGAAAGGTTATGCAGAAACATTGCATCCCCAAGATACTCGATGATCTCCTNCTCTCNGTNAGTCCCATCNGNCCTCANTCCNTACCTGATTTACCTGAATGACCATCCAGTTATGGGCNCCTCCNTCTATCCGTGGCGATTACCACACCTGCTACNGCCACGAGTTCTTTCNCTGGTTCGGCTCCGGGCCCATCTTCGACATCCTTCCCGATCTCTCGAAAGCCATGAAAGATCATGTACCTATCCCCGAGGCAANANCGAGGCGCGAGATCAGAAGGNTCGACGAGGTTAGATACGTTCGTTCCAATCCGAAAGCCGAAGATGGGGATGTNGAGATGTGCTGGATCAACCCCAACACCGGGGTGTTCGACGTTATGACGAGGAAGGAGTGATTGTGCCAACTTNAACGCTCAACGCTCAGCTCCAGTCTACCTTCCTTCNTTCACGTACCTTATTCCTGNTNTCTTCCATCATGTATCGCNTTCTATGCTCTCCTCTGTACNGATGGACTNTCGCTATGTTCCTGTTTTGCGTTNNCTGCACTGCTGTCCCATTTCGCCNTNCCTGTATTCGGTCCTATGCTTTACTACNTTTATGAATCAAATNTATGTGTCTTCATGTAACGANCGGCCTTCCTTGNGNCTGAGTGACTCTCGTTATCAAAGNNGGGTAANGGNGAGACCAACGACTTANAAGCCNGAACCACGACGATTTGGAGACANCCTGGGCCCAAGNTGACNAGGATCGANAACCAGTAGAGTTTCCNGGATGCTAGGTTTCCCGAAACNGTCCGTCTGTACGAATGCCTTGAGGGGAAGGTGGTNGTGGTGGTNGAAAGAGCGTNCACGTTCAATCTCCGACCAACGTGTNTNTCATCGTCTGGCANATCCAACTCTCCCNGTTCTAAAGCCAGCTTACAATCCACCCTCTTTGCCATGAATCAGAGTNAANATATCAACCAGNAAAATCGTACGTACAACAGATAGAATCACACACAACATATGTATCGAGGGTAGGGGACAGTCGAACGCTGAGTACTGGGTNTCACAGAACAGAGCTTTTGGTAGTACGTAACCAGAGACGGAGNGAGGAGTAGAGTGAGATATNGATTCCAGTATTTGTNGAANAGAGANANGAGAAACGTAAGCTACGTAGGGATACTAGCAGCAGNCTTTCGAGANATTCAATACAAGTAAGTAAACANAGAGATAGGTACAAGAGGGAANGANAAACGGAAGAAAGCGAAGATCATAGCGAATTGTCCATGNATGGTACAACCGGAAGCAACCGCAAACTTGAGGAGAGGGAGGTGCTACGAACTAGAAACTGGGGCACTCGACCCCGAAGACGGTGCAGGCGCACGTCCATTGATACGGTCATTGACCTTGCTCCTATGCAGGCGGTTCTTCAAGTGCACTTCGTAGTTTGTCAAAGTCTCGTTGGGACCAGGGGTATAGAGCTATAGGTCAATGATCAGCATCCACCCCCGCAACACGCAAAAGGAGGCTGCTCACCTTTCCAGGACGATCCAAACACTTAATCCTCCACTCGGGCGTACTCGACGCCGTCTTCCTCAGGATAACATCGAACTTATCGTGAGGATACTTCTTCTGCATGGCCTGCATCGCCGTCGTCAACCACTCCGGGGGCCACACCTTCTGTCCAGGTGTCGAACCCGCCGGTCTCGAGCTAACCGGCTTCCTAGTACTCTGCTGCTGTGGCTGCTGCTCTGAAGGCTCCTCCTTCTTCACCGCACTCTCCTTCTCCCTCTCCTCCCTCTCACGTGCCCTTTCCTCCGCCTCTCTCTGCCTCCTCCGCTCCTCATCCCTATCCTTCTTCGCATTCGCCCCATTCAACTTCGACAGAACCGGCGAAGACGGAGGAGGGACTGCGAGCTTGCTCGCCGTAGCAGCTAAGGGAGCCTCACTCTCACTACTAGCACTCGAAACGGGACTCATCGCCTCATCCTCATCATCCCCCTGCACATTCCTCCCCAGGTGGCTCGGCGTCCTCTTCGCCATCGCCGCAGGCGTAACCGCAGGACTATGCCTCGCACTCCCACTGGCCGTCTTCCTCCCAGGTGTACTCGGTCCCTCCCCATCCGAGTCTCTCGCCCCTCCATCTTTATTGTGCTCCTTCGCCACAACACCCACCCTCCCCTTCTTCTTCCCCGCCGGGGTCTTACTCTCAACCTCCTCCCTCGCCCTCCTCGCCGCAGCGCCACTATGCCACGCCGGATCGGGGTTGTATTCGACGGGTCTGGGTCGGCGATGCCTGTGCCAGAACTTGCCACACGTCCCACACTGGCTCTTATCCCCCAACGGCCCCTTCCTCCTCCCAACCGCAATACTCTCGGGACACCCACAATTCGAACAATGCCACACCCCATCGATATAATTCGGGTGCTGCCCATCGACGAACTCCTGCGCCTTCGCCTCCCTCTCCAGCTCCTTCGCACGTTTCGCAGTAAGGAACCTCATAGCGGCATTGGCAGCCCCAACCGACCTCGGTATCCCACTCGCATCGTACACAATCTGCGGTCCAGGCATCACAAGCGGCGGGTCGTCTTCGAGAGGTGCAGGCAACGAGCTAACATCGCCCACAGCAGTCGATGGCGTAGGCGCAACAACATTCGCTCTCTTGTTCAGCACACTCGAAGGGACGTTGGGTGCCTTGAACAGACCCTTCGCCTTCTTCTCCTTCTGCGCATTCGCATTCGGTGCTGAAGGCTGAGCGTTCG
>JANDKE010000670.1:0-21603 GCA_027627275.1 Coprinellus aureogranulatus | reverse complement strand
TGTTGCAAGTTCATTTTCTCAATCAAAACTTAGTCATATGGCCCTCACTCTCAATATACTGGTTGCTCTGTGTCAGCTCACGGGAGGAATCTGAGGATATCAAAGCAACTAACTTCTTGCATTCTCAGCATAGCGACGGCATCTGCCAATTCTTGAATCTGTTCTTCCGACGTAGACATATTCAGGGGGTGTGCGGGACGGGTGAGTGGCATCTCTAACTATCAATATACATAGTATTTATGTCGTTTGTAACCCCCTTAAACCTGTGCGATCTTCCTCAAACATGATCAAGGGGCTGACCGCGTCGCTTATCAACGCGTTATCCAGGGCTCAACCCTGATGGTCAATTCAAGAAGTCAGTTCATACAATCATTGCAGTAATGGTTGGGGATGCGAGTATCGCAGTTTCATCCCCTTCACCAAATTTCGACGCGTTCAACGGCGCCTTTGCTCCGTATTCTCCTGATATCTTTGCATAGAAGCGATGGTGCACCTCCTTCTAATCGTGATGTGATACACCGACCTTATGAGCGCTTGAGCGGCGATACCCTCTCAATACTTAATACGCTTTGCAGGCGTCGAACGCGAACTGCCATCAAGGCGGTGGATTGTGCGAGTGGCTTCTTATCGGTAGAAAAGTTTCCGAACCCGTAGGATAAACTGACCATTTGACGCCTGCTGTCTTGCCTACCACATCAAATCAAAGTTCACCTAAACGCCCTGGGTCCCAGATTAGACTAGTATCTGCTACTTGCGTCGGAGAACCACGATGTCCTACTTCAGCGCTTTCATTCAACGACCCTCCGCCCGCCTCGCCGAGTCCACCATCCGCCATGTGCTGTCGATGCAACGCTCCAGCGGCCACAGCCAGCGACAGCTTTGTTACTGCGACAAGGGATCGAAGCCGAGATAATGGACTCTGAGGCCATTCCTGAGCGAAGCGTAGCATTATGATACGCCGCCCGACCTAGACTTGCTTCCGGGATCCGGGATTCCACATTTCGTTCGGAGTAAACTTCTATAGTGAGCTGGGAAAGGGACATACATCAGCGATGCTCTCGTAATGAGGGACAGAAGAGAAGGGGGGATGAGAAAGACGTACTGTAGTCAAGGACGAGAGAGGTATACGGCAACCTCCAACGCACGAAACGTATACCTATCGAAGCATATGCGTGATATTGGCAGTACGGGAGAGAGAGGAGATGGAATAGATTCAGGGATGCGAAGGTTTCCTGTGCTGATATGATTCAACACCGTGGAAGAGAACTAGAACGAGGATGCGTAAGGGTATGAGCGGTAAGCGAGGAAACAGTGGGATTGAGGCAGGACCGAGAGGATGAGAGGGAAGACCACTGAGCGAGGGGTTCAACGTGAAAGCGGGTTGGAGCACACCTGTAAGCACTCCACGACACGCAAGGCGTGCGGTGACTCGAGAGGGGGAACCAACGGCGAGCTCCATGTCCGCATAGGTCACAGAGGGAAGCCAGAGCGGAAGAGGACCCGATCGACGCGAAGGGCGTGCGTAGACGATGGACATGTCATGGACTAGAGCCGCGACAAGAAAGCGCGCTCCGGAACGAGGGAAGAATACATGATCCTCAGGTGTCCCAATGATATCCCTCGTACGCAAGTTGACAGGGTGGTGCCTGAGCACCCAGTGGCTCTCGGAGTCAACTGGGCGGCGATCTTCATCCTGAACGGGACTTCCGCATCCGATAAGGTGGACATCCACAGGACGCCGAGAGTGTGGTTAGAAGCACTTCGAGCTGGCTAAGGCGGACGTTCGTATAACGGAGCGGCTTCAAGATTTGTTCAGCAATGACGGCGTAATCGTGAGGCGGAGCGAATGAGCTCCCAGGCCAGCGAAAAAGAGGAGTAAATGAGAGCGCTCAGGCGAGAAGGACGTCGGAAACGACGAGCGTAAACGTCACACGGCAGGTTGGAGCTCGAAGAGAGGAGACCACCTGTTCCCTCGCCATCCAGCACGAAGGGAGAATAAGAGGCGGTGACGCTGAGAAAATAGAGAAGCTCGGTATTGAAGAAGTAGTTTAAGGATGCTGTCGTTGATGGGGATAGGAGGGCGCGAGTGCGTGCACGAACTTGGACACGATCTCGATGGATTGGCACTGGGCGATGGAAGGGAGGGGTGAAGAGGGAAAAGTGTCGAGCGCTATTGAGCGGAGTGGAGGAAGCTCTGGTTGGTGATACCGTTAAGCCCTCACAGCAGGGTACTGAGACTGAGTAGGAGGCGACCATGTTAGGAATGGCGGTCATCCTCAAAGAAGGCGGTGGAACGTATCTCAATTGGTGTATAGAATGCACGAGTCCAGCGCTACCCCATCCAAGACTACCCTCCCAGTACTACTTCCGAGAATAGCCTGTCCGTCTTCCTCCTCATTCAGGGTCTATCTAGAGCGCCAGTGACTTCGATATCCGGTGTGGTCACCCCTAGGGACTTCGTCGCGATTGAGAACAATGGTGGGGGTGTCTCTACACGGAAGCGATACATAGAATCCTAGAAAAGGGACGCCGGGGACTAGCGTCACGAAGAGTATGCCGATGCAGCTGCGAGGGACATCCATTGCCGAAGACAAGCGAGCGCGAGTACCGAGTTCCACCAGATTCTCGACCAAGCAAGTTGCGGAATATCGCATCGTTGTCCTCAGAGAAGCTGGGGTCGTCTCTTGGGGGTACGAAGTAGTTCAACATGACCAGATGGTGGTAGGAGGCAAGGGAGAAATTGGCCCGCCAGCGTTGCCAAGACCTTCCGAACCAAACATCGCGTAAATAATGAGCCCCTATTCCAGTCGGGTTGCAACACGTTTGGATTCTCTATCTCATCCTATTCTAGTGGCTATTCCATCGACTCTCGTACGCGGTATAGATGACTGCCATTCAAATTCGATGAAGAGATTACACTGTACGGTAATCCAAGTTCATCAACACCTTGAAGCCTTGAGAGATGGAAGGCAAGATGTAAATCCGGTGTACAGCTGAATGGGACTTTGAGACGTCTAGCTTCCGCCGACTAAGTCACGGTACAGACCCGAGAGACCAAGCGTCGAAAAGCCGGGACATGGAAACCCTGAATAGAAGCTCCACGGGTCTGGACACGATTGCACCACTGGAAAGGTCCGCTCACCACCTCAATCTCCTTTGAATGCGTTCAGAGGCACTCAGCAAGATTATAGTAGTATCTTGTGGGGAAGCCATAGAGTACAAAGCTTCGTTCCGTGGGCGCTTATCTTATTCCAGCAGATTTTATCTCACGATTACGCTGTGTGATTTCTGAATGTCGATAGGTGAGTATGGTGATCGATTGTACAGCGGTGGGGAAAGACGAAAACTGTGGCTATAGGACTTCCTCGTGGTTCTTCGGCTCTGTTCGCGAAAGGCTTTCCGATGAATCAATCCGAATCTAACTGTGGAATTGAGGGATATCTTACATCCAGGATCTCGACTTAATCCCTTCGATCCATTGCCTTGCCTTCCGAGCGACCCCAATGTCCTTTGGATAATCGACGAATGCTAGCCCTGGCAATGTCACACGAGACCAGAACCGTCTGAGCTGCGCGCGATGCCTCAGGAGAGGGTTCAACGACAGTATAGGTGCCCTGGAGAAAGCGTGTAAGTGTCCCATGCTCACCGATGCGATCGAGGAGGCGATGCCTATGGTACCTGCGAAGTATATCGAGGTCACATGAAGGCAGAGTGAAGCAATTATTCACTTTCAGCGATCCAATGGCTCTCCGTGGAGAGGTATCGCAAGATTGTGAATCGGTAGATTCAGACACAGCGTAAAAAGGATGGGAGACCATGCCCAGACACCCGGGACGACCAAAAATGATTCGACCCAGGCTCGAACTGGGGACCTTCTGTGTGTTAGACAGATGCGATAACCAACTACGCCATCGAACCGCTGAAAGGGTTTCCCTCGCAGCTGTCATAGCTGTTGGGCCGTCCTCAGGTCCATCGCCTGCATTGCTGCTCCCGTTTTCAGGGTCCCGGACCTCTTACTCGAAAGGCCGCATCCAACTCAATGTGATCTTACCCAGCTCAATCTTTGGATATGATCGTCGTGCTTCCCAGCGCTCTCTGTTTAACCACAAGTATCAATCCATTTAAACGTTTAATCTCACCTGATTCGGGACACTCGATGTCTGGGCTATAGTACGCAGTGGTTCAACAAACTCTGACTATCATGCATCCAAGCTACACATGATGATCATCACAGCGTACTGCCTTCATTTCTCAATCGCAGAACAAAGTTGAGTTTGTCAATGTACGTATACGTACATGGGAAACCTGGGGTTACGGTTGCGACTTCGCGAAGTGACGACGGTTGAACTGCCAAGGATAGTGGAATTCGAAGGTAAATTGAAGGATATACTAGGCACGAACGTTCTTTAGACCGCGAACGGCTTCTTATGTTCCGTCATCTCTGCCCAATCGGAATACTGGGTACTCGCGATTTGCTGAGAGGCGGTTGAGAGGCGCGTCGTACTTAGCGCCTATTTGCTCGACTAGCGCTGTGCCGGAAATTGTTATCCGCCTTGCGTATGTTGTGCACTCGAGGTAAGTATCTCACTGCAGATGTCTGATGTCTAGACTGTCGGGCCCCGTCACGTATACACACCCCCAAGCTTTTCTTCACGTTCTCCGCAGCAGAACGGGGAAGTCACGCGGCTTTGGTGAGACCGTTTGGTGATGCGAGGATTGCGCGACGTTCGGACGAAGGGCTACTCTGAGTAATGCCCTCGACTACCCACCACCACCACCTTACACCGTATACAGAGGGAAAGCATGTGCAGGTGACGAGACCCGGGCGATCGTGTCTCTGCTTGCCATGCTCGGTGCCGTTTGCGACTCTCACCATATCCGGCGAGTGTCGAGCGCATTGTCGCTCTGTGGGTGTGGTTGTGTGGCAAATGGGGGGCTCTGAATGATGGTTAGGGAGAGGTGCACTAGTGTGTACTCTATGGAACGCCTATTGTAGCATTACGGAGGACAAGGAACTGGGTATATTCAGTCCAATCGACTTCAGGGTTCGTTCCAAGAATAACTTGGCCATTTCCAATAATAACATCGGTAGCTACACAGGGTGTCACAACGCCCTTCGAGCACAACAAGTCACCCTTCAAACCTTCACTACTGACGCTGAAATGAAGCCTCGCCCCCGCATAGCATGTTCCGCCGCCAAGGGTACTCAGCTGACAGCTCGACCATTCATCTTCGAACGGGCGAACAACAGTCAGTTTGAATGCTGTACTTACCCGACAACAAATTGACTATTGACGCAAAACACCAAGCAAAGCCTTGTGCTCCTCGTCTTCCTCATCGGAGACCATCGCTGATTCTTACGACCGTTGGGAAGGCATACCGTCGTCAACGAGCTCTCCTCGCTCAGGAGATCCAAAATCCAGAAGCCCGACATAACCCCACGCGCAACGCCTGAGCCGGAGGCTGCCAGGCTGGTGAGTGGATCAACCGTGTTCGTTGGTTCGGGGAACAAGGAAGAACGGATTCGCATATCCACTCGAGCACGCAGGAGGCACAGGGAGTAGGACATTAGGACTGAGAGGCAGTATGCGCAAAGGAATGCGTGTAAAGGAGGGAAGCTGAAGAACGATTGTGGTGGTTCTGAAGAGAGTGTGTTTTCGCCCCCATCCGCTTTTTAAGGGCCACGGAAGGTGGGGCTACCTTCAAGCGAGAAAATTGTCAGAAAACAGGGTCAGAAAATACTCTCCATTCCGCACCGAAAGGGCGGGGTCCATACGCAACCGGAAATACCAATCTTTTAAGCGGACCCGCCTTGGGAGACATGGACACGCTTGATTGAAAGACACCGGAGCTGTGAGCGGCCATGAGGGTCGAGGCATTACGCAGAAAGTGAAGCGGGCGGGGAGGCTGGTGAAGGGGAGGGGAGAGCGCTCCCTGGCGCCACAAACGAGTCGACCTCGTGGCACTGGCATCAAATTTCCAAATCAAGGCTCGGCAGTGGTTGAGAATGATGGAATCAAGAACCAAGGTCGAGATTAAAACTCAGGTGAAGGCCGCAGAACCTGCAAGAACGCTTTTCATACGCTGTTGCTGGGTCTAGGAAGGCCCAGAAACAGGGGGAAAGGGTAACTAGCCGACTGATAACGGAGCGGTCCGTTTAAGGAGCTCCAGCAGTAGAGTCATCGCGAGGTCATCTGAACTCATTGGAGCCGAGCAGACTTAAGCGAGCGCCTAGGTCTCAGAGACTGCCGGAATCGCCTACGCACCTTGCGTATCGCTCTGTAACGAACGACAATGTGGCCTAATTACAACGTCGACGAAGCGGGTACGTTCAACTCCATTCGCATTACGTCTCAAACTCAGTGGCAATCCGTGCAGTGCTCTCTCTAAATTCGTACATTGCGAAAGTCTCGCAAGAGAACAGCGGGGAGGTAGCGTTGAGCGACCTCGATGTATGTATGTGTTGGATTTGACGAGGCAGAAACTCACCCTCTATCATGCAGCTGAGTTCTTTCGTCGTGAGGCAGGAAGAGAACACGCGAGCATTGAAGATAGTCTCCCAGATGGATCCTAGCCAGGAGCTCACGACGAAGATAGTGGGCATACTGTGTTCCAAGACTTTGCCCCCTTTCCGCAACTCTTTGTAAGTTTGTTCTCGGGCATGTATGTAGAGTGAACCTCAGTAACGCTCGTTCGGCAGGCAAAGTCATGACCATCGCCACCTGAAGAAACTTCGCCAGCACGTCAAGGTGACCGGAGGAGGATCCCAGCTTTTCGACGACTACGAACTAAAGGTGAATTCTGTGGTGGACCTCTTCCGAAGTGTCGTTGGAGAAGGCGCGCTCGAAGTGCCGGACACGGGGCTCTTCGATGGCCAGTATGCGTTGGATTTTCATACTCGCTATTTCGAAGAGAGACGATATGCTCCAGGAGTGGCTCATGTTCCGTTCGACGCGACAGTTGACCCTAGAGGCGTGCTAGAAACAGCTCGGGGTGTGGAATTCGTCCACGGAGAGGGTAACATTGTTGAGTACTGCGTGAAGACTTACGACGAACAGGGATTACCGAGGTAAGTTCGCGAGTAGCCCTAGACCCAGCCACGCTGACGCATGCGAAATCAGGTACGACGTATTGGCCCCCGAGCACTTCAGCATAGGGGACATCGTCGAGGTTTGCGGAACGTACACCCTTTATCCTTACCGCAATGAAGAACAGGAGAATGTTCGATACAGATTGGTGATGGGCATGCGTGTTCTGAGCTTACTGAAGAATGACTTCTCGAAGGTGAACAGTCCGTGGTAGTCACACTGGCGATTGCTGATTGTTGGTCAGGCGATGAGGCAGGCGAGTGTCACCAAGACGAAGGGGTCCAAAGATCCACGCCGCATTCCCAAAGCCAGCCCTAGGAGGAAGTTTCTCACCCGGCAGTCTTCCAACCGGGGGGACTCAGGCTCGGAAGACCGTGGAAGGGGGGAGATGGATGTTGCGTAAATAAATGAGGTTACTGTACATTTTCGACGCGTTACAGATGTATAGTGTTACTGTGTGAATGCGATGAATGTCGTTCATGGTATCCGAGAGACGCGGTGCTAACCTAGAGGAGTGTTTTCGACGGACGCCAGATGTCGACAATCCAAGGAGCGTGGTTGGGGCAAAGGTGGTTATAACACCGTTGGCGATAATGGCCTGGCAATCTTGATGACCGTGCTTGACGTAGTATGAGTCGATCATGTTGGGGTACAGCGTCGGGGGAGCTCCATGTGAAAGATTTAACGGTTCCGTGTCGAGGCTGGTTACGATCCAATGCAGGACATCGACGTCCGCAGGGAGTGGTCCAGTGGGCGTTTGAGGGCTCCCATTCGTATGAAGCAGGGATTCGGACACTGGGCGAGTTGAAAGGATGACGACAGTTGCGCAGGCATATGGGACGTTCACACAACGCAGGGAGGGGGGTGATGACTTGCGACGATGTGATTAAATTCGCTTGGGTGGAAAAGGAGGAGGCGAAAGCCGGGTGAACGATTGACTTCCTACACAGGCTTAAGGTGATCGTGATCTGAAAGAGGGTCAGTAAGCGTGCACCATGGCGACTTTGGACACCGTACGCCGTGGAAGAATTGCTAAAGCGATGGAGGAGGTTAGATACTGGAGCAGAAAGGCAATGTCGAACATACATTAGGAGACGACGGCGAGTGAAGCCCCACGAAGTCAAGAACGCCAAACGAGCGGTAGGCGTGTCCAACAGGGAATCGGAGAGGGTGATGATATCCACGCAGGAGAAACCATTGCAGCACCCTGTACCAATGGTCCTGAGGAACCAGAATGTTGAGATCGACGGCAGGGGTAGGACGGGGAAAGCCAGCGGCATACCACGAAGCGAGCCAGGTGGTATACCATTCGCGGTTATATTGTAGCATATACCACGCGACACTGCCCGTGATCGCAAACCCGGTAGCCACCATCTCGTCGAAAAAGCTGGGAAGAATCGGGCGGGGAATGAAGGGCTGAACGACGAAAGAGATGCGACACCGTATTTCGAACCTGGCCGCCTGCATCCCTTCCCGGTTTACGCGAGTAATCGAAACAAGAGTCGGCCAGTCGGCGAAACACACGACTGCGGCTAAGAGTTCGGGCATCTGCCATACAGCTCTTGTAAACGGCAAGCGTTCAGCCATTGCGCGGAGTCTAGTCGACCGCCGGGCCATGAGGGGAGGCATAAAGGGGTAGTGCTAGGCCGGGACGCTTGGCAGAGAAATGGAGGGCGGCAAGGTCGTCAGCGCCAGGCGAAGGTGTGGAGCCGATTGATAAGAGCGATATTGAGGACAGAAAGCGAAAATTAATTCTAGACAGAAGAACGTGGAGGATTGTTTAACCGGAACAGCAATAAGGGGCAACGGAGCGTTGCGTGCAACCGAAACCCCAACCCTGACCCACTTCTCCAATCAACCACCGGACACTGGACTCCATACTCGACCGGGCAAACAGAAGGCAGAATGGGCAGCGACGAAGAAGAGTTGGCGATCCTCGGTACGTTGAGTCATGACAGCGCGCCGCATGGTTGACCTTTGTGGCAGGAGAGAATCTAGGACGAGTACCCAAGGAGCTTGTCTTGGAAGTGATACGACGTTTCACGGTTCGAGAGCTATTGATCTTGAGTGAAGTCGAATCATTCGCCGAACTCGCACATGCAGAGCTGAAGCATCGATTGCGGGCGCTCTGGAAGAAATTCCTCCTGCCTGCCGCCGAAACGGAAGCCATGATGGACCGTGAGGAGACGATACTGTCGGGGTCCGGCGCACTGTATATGGTCGCACCAGGGTCCTGGTCGCCGTCCGACATAGACTTCTACTGTCCCGAGGGGAAGTTGGGGAATGTGGTAGACTTCCTGGAGAAGCAAGGGTACGTGGTTGTCCCCGGCTCCTGGACCAAGAGGCGTGAGTTGAACACGGATGAGGGAGAGGGACATGACATTGGGAGCGATGAAGGCGCGGTAGACGGGGAAGAGACGGCTGCGACTGACATCGCCAATGAAGAGGAAGACGTTGGTGACACAGGCGACCGGGAAGGAGATGGTGACGGAGAAACGCCTCCCCCGTCGACGGAGAACCTCTACTCGAAGCATGTCATGAAGGAGGTGGTCGAGATGCAGAAGGAGGAGGAGGGGTCGCCGTTAAGGACACTGAACGTCATCGAGTCGGCATTGCCTTGTGCTGAAGCTCCGTTGTTCGGCTTCCACTCGACAGTGGTGATGAACGCAGTCACGGCGACCGGCGTTGTATCATTTTATCCCGAATGGACTGTAGAAAGCAAGGGTGAGCTCAGCATCCAGAGATAAGAGAGGAGAACTGACGACGGACAGGTGTGGTTAATCGAGCCAGCGGAATCGTTGCGTGGAAGACGAAGGAGCAGAAGAAGGAGCAGAGTGCGTTGGAAAAGTACCGTATCGAACGGGGATACACAATCGAGGACGACTGCAAGGCGTTCCATGCGAAAGGGCAGGAGGAGTGCAAGGCTTGCCAGCGGAGGATGCGTAGTTCGGATGAGGGGACCAGTATGGCCTTTGAACGAGGAGGAACGTTCAGTATTTCGGGGAGGCCGTTCTGCTGGAAGCTGGGGCAGCAACCGAGAGAGGCGAAGAAGATGTTCTGGACGGATCGGGGGGTAACGATATTGGTACAGGGAAACGGCGATGGGAGAGCGTACTATTACGATGGACTGGCCAAGGAGACGCTGTGCCTGACGAAGGAAGCGTTGTTGGGTTTGGAGTAGGAAGGTTTGAGGGATACAGAGGTGTAAATAGACAGATTAATCAAACGAAGATGTCACGACGAACAGGCGCGGAAGGAAGAAGGGGGGTTTGAACGTGGTGAGGGAGGATAATACAGTGACAGCGGTCGAGGTCTAAAGACAGGTAGAAAGGACGGGAAAACGACCCTTAGAGAGACGAAGGGAAGAGTAGTAAGGGGGGGGAAGAGAGACGAAGGGAAGAGTAGTAAGGGGGGGGGAAACGACCGTTAGAGAGATGGAGGGAAGAGTAGGAACGGTGAAGATACAGTAAACTCAAGCGTAAACAGATCTTACGGAAGAGAGAAGGGGATAAACCGGAGCGAAAGAATGTAGGCAGATGATAAGGAGGTAGGGCAGAAAGCGGAAGAGGTAGGAGAGTACACATGGGGCACACCGTCACCACCAATAATGAAATAGGCCACCGAACAGTCGTCGTCCATCGTTGTGCATCGCAGGAACATAGAGAAGAACCGTACTAGCAGAGGTACAAAGGTACCGTACTAGCTGAGGCGTCGTTGTGTCGAGAGGCAGAGGGGGCACTATTAGGAGGAGGCAGCGATGACGCCCCGTTTTCCAGTGAGCGAATGTGCATTGTGATTAGATATGAATGAAGGTAAGAATAAGGAAGAAATGAGGGGAGAAGGAGGGACAATTGGAACGGTAGGCTTGTAACCCGAGACTAAGGGCACCCTTAGGGGAAGAAGGTTTCACGGTCACATGGGGCAAATCTTCAATAAAGCTTGGCATATTTACGTTGTACCGGACAAGTACCCGAGGCTTAAGGCCTCGGAACAGCTGGAAGGTTCGACGATCCGTGAGCAGCAGGGACAACGTCGCAAGTACGTTGCTATCTGGTGTCTGTATGTTGATGTTTACTTAACCCTTCATTAGACGCCCGCGTTCGACATCAGTTGAGGACGAATCCGAGAAGGAGAACAGGTGCAAAGTTCGTCGAAAGATCAAAGGTAACAACGCTGCGCTTCGTGAAGTCCTAGAAGAGCGTAAGGAGCTCGAGAAGCAGCGGATAGAACAGGCTCGAGCGCGTGACAGCCAACGCCAATCCGAGCTGGTCGATCGTCTCGATCGCATGACTGATGGGATTGCTGCGCTGACAGAGATAACCAGGCAGAAGATGGAACAAGATAGGGAGCAGCAGGGTTTGATGAAGATGCTTGTCGAGGCTGTTCTGAAGAAATGATGTCCTGTAGTTGATGTATCGAACGATGAATGCGAGTAACTCATAAACAGACTCTAATTAAAGAATGTTATCATCTTCGTGAAATATCCCCTCCTCCTCATCTGTATCCTCGTTCTCAGGTATATCTCGAGTCACCCATGGACTGTCTTGACACCACCTGTCCAGTTCCTCATCCTCGATTGGACCGCCAGTGAAGTATTCTGGGAGGCTTGGGGGTTGACATCCAAAGTATTGCGGAATCTGCGGGTTGTGGAGAATGGTGTGTGCATTGCAGAGCAGAATTGCGACGAGGTAAAGGAGACCGCAGGGTGAAAGGAGTATTTTCTGGCTGCGTGAGAAGTCGAGGAAAGTGAACTGCTGCGTCATTTCTTTGAAAACCCATTCGACGGATTGGCGCAATCGGCTCATCTTTGTATTGAAAGCCCGTTGCTGACGGTCAATCGTAGGTCCTTTGTAGGGAACCATGATATGTGGACCCATGCTATAAGCAGGATCGCCGTAGATGAAGAGAGGATGTTTGCCGCCTGGTTTCCAAAAATGCTTCGCTAGGAGTTCCTCTAGCCCTGATTCCTTGTAAACAGTCTCATCATGGCGTCTGCCATCGACTGGACCGAAAACGTGCATGATGATACCATCCGGAGAGATAACAGCGTGGTACTTCAAGCAGTGGATCCGCTTCCACCCGTTGTATAGTAATCGCTGGTTGCTGCTGGGACGCCCGATCTTCTGCAGAGTTCCATCGATAAACCCAACAACACAGTCCATTGGGGCGCCTTTCGCTTTTATCGCACGTCCAAACTCCGCAAGCTTCTCGGGAGTAAGTCGCACCGGATTGAAGCGCAGAAGGTGCTTCCACCTCTTGAAAATTATAGATGCAACAAGCCGGGTCATCCGCGAGAACCTGGTTTTCTCCCATCCCAATAAGAGTTCGACATCGGCGAGGCGAAGCGGGTATGACAGACGCCGAAGGAGCATGCACAAGGCGGTGACTCTATCTTCTTCATTCTTCGACTGCGGGCACTTGATTACCGTGGGCAATTCAAGGACTTCCGCCAATGCATGCACCTGCGCACGAGTGAATCTAACACCGTCCGGACCACAGTACTCAATAACTGTGAAACAACCGAATTAAATGTGGAAGGTCTCACCGGAACTGCTCGAGCCACTGCGTGTCACCCAGTTCGTTCAGATTCACCCTTCCTCCCGGCCTGTACCGTGCAATCTCGTCCTTCACCTGTTCCTCTTCCACTGCGTCTAGTACATCACTAAGGAAGGAGTAGAATGAAAGCTCATTCTCGAGAATTTCGGTTTCCATGGCGGCAGAACATGCAAGGTGCAGTTGGGTATAATATTAGGAGTGTCGCAGACACGTATCATGCAATTTACAGATCTGTACACATGGAAAACACGCAGGGAACACGCCCTCCCCGCGTGCCTAGCTAGCCACCAGCAGAGCCACGAGGGAGCCACCGGCCCGGATCACGCATCACTTTTCTGCCACCGGTGGCTCCTGGTGGCTCCACGCAAAGTGGCTAATTCCGAGTTCGTCGCAGACCTTCTCCAAGATTTTGTGCCAGAATCTGGGGTCACCCCTTATTGCATCGTCAAATGCTCGACAGGTCTAGTCTTGTTCAGTTACACATAGCTTTTCACCCAAAAAGTGAGACATACCCTCCGCAACGCAAGGATGGAAACGGGATCACAATGGTCCAGAATCATCGTGGTAAGTTCGTGAGGCAAAGGGTAAGGAACTGGTGGCATCTTTGTAGTATCGGATAGAAGATGGTCGTGCAAAGGAGAGGACAGAATCCGTATGCATTCACCCTCGAGTCAACTGTCACACCGATGTCACACCGGCAATCATGTCGGTCACACCTTTCTCCCAACCGGGCGCTTAAACTAGGCGAGGTCACGAACTGTTTTGCGGCCGCGTTGTTCCAAGGAAACGCGGCTTTATCGAGGAGCGGTAGAACGCGAAATCATATACGAAAACCCGGAAGCCATCTGGTATAGTTTCAGGCAGGCAACCCGCACCTCCAACAAGAATTCTACCACTGCATTATCCACTGGGTACGTCCCTTAGGCCGCCCTGGCCGCCCGATCCAATATCGCAGAATCCATAATCTCATCCATCCCTGCCTGATTAACCAAATCCAACAGATCCCCAGCAGGCTCCTTCTCACTTTCCGACACAAACCTCAACAAGCTGTTGAACACCTCCGTACGCTGCTTATACCTTTCACTCGTAAGCGACACTGGGCCGTTCATAATAGCAGCGTCCGGAGCCGCAGAATCGCTTTCAGGACCTGCAGTGGTTTCGGTAGACGTCGGAGTGGTGGAGCTAGCCATGGCNTTGGCAGAAGCAATCTCGAGCGGATCGATGATACCGCGCAGCGTCTCAGCAGTACCCCGNGGCTCGTAAGTCATCAAAACATCACCATCAGCGTCTACCTCCAACGCNGACTCCCCTTCACCCTCNCCAGGAAGCTTACTGGTCCAACCNATGCCNGCNGCGGAAGTNCCTTCNCCTCGNGAGTTNGANGAATCGCGCGAGCCTGAGAACGATGACGANCCNGACCCNGACCNTTCAGACGACGANGANGATGTCCGGGTGAGNCGCGCAGGGAGGGAGAGAGCTGGATGAGTCTTTGGCGGTGCCAAAAGGTGCGTCAGCAGCGAACGGAACGTCTCCGCTTCCGTAGGACTACTATGGTCGACCACACTCGATACTTCAGTTTGGAGGAACTGAAGCGCCTTTACAGGAGCACCCTGTTCGCACATTTCGCGGAACCTGGGGTTCCGCGCGTCAGTATCATGTAATCCTCGGAGGAACAACAAGAATGAACGTACTGCTGCCTCCGTATATGGAACCGAGCTTGCCTCACGATCTCCTGGACACCCGGCCTCCTCAGCTCCATCATCCACAGATCATCCAGCCTCTTGTCCTTCGGCCCAGACTCTTGGTCTGACGAGTCCCCAGCTGCACCTCCTTCTCCAGGCGGACTTGGCGTCTGCCTCGCACTCGAGTTCGCACTACCATCAGCACTTGAGGAACCAGTTCCCTCTGCACCGCCGATGCCGCCTGCATTTCCTCCGTGCAGAAAGACTTTCTTAGTGTCAGGATGGTAGACTGCCTGATGAGCGAACCTCGGCATAGGTATCTGCTCAGGAGGGCTGTCGGGGTGTTTCTCCAGGCGGAACCATCTTCCCGGCTTAGAGTCGTAGCGGAATACCCAGTTGGAAGTCGATGAGCGGAGAACGGTGTTCTTGGAAGGCCCGGCTGGGTTTCGGGTAAGACCACAGAACCTGTGTTCGACGTGAACTGTGAGACATGACGAGTCGCGAATCCCAATATGATGAACGTACACATAGATCTCCTTGTATAAAGGATCAATCACTGCTCGCTGGGTGAAGCAAGGATCAGGGCCTCCCGAAGTGGTGAAGTTGGAGAACAGCTCTGTTGAGGTGTTCGTGGCGATGTCATAGACATGCATGTCGGATAGGTACCGCTCCTCCCTCTGGCCACCGAAGATGTAAAGCTGTTTCGCCTTTGGCTCCAGGACCATTGAGTGGCCTAAAGGCGATCTGAGTTCAGCGATAGGTCACCACTACATGCGAAGGACTGACCAAAGCGTGGCGGTATTATTCGCGGCCCAGACGAACTTGACGGGCTGTTATCGATCGCGGCAGGCCTATACGGGCGTGTCGGGAATCAGTGGGCTGAGGCATGGAGGTGTAAAATAACTCACTGTAAGAGCTTCCATTTGCTGAGACGGACATTGTAGCTATAGAGCCCCGAATATTTGGCCTGATCCCAATTCCCATCCACCACCCTTCCGCCAGAAACATACAAGATCTGCGCCTCGCTATCCATTACCATTTGGTGGTCGAACACGAGAGGAGGTCCACCAGAGGACTGCATATGACGTTAACCCCCAGAACCATGCTTCATCCGGTGTAGGACTTACGGCGGTATCAAAGGAAAGGAATACCCACTTCCCCGCATCCAACCCGCGAGTCTGATAGCGATAGAACTCCGAGCAGTACGTCCGCGTAGCCGAAGAGGAAATCTGAGGTGATGCCGCTGGGGTGAATTGTTGGCGCAAAGGCGACTGAGCCATGATATATGGCATCCCGGTGGCAGGGTTGAAGTTAACTTGACTACTAGCTTGACCACCCGTCACAGTTGAGGTAGACGTAGTCCTGGATGGCACGCTAACATCGTCGTCGTTAAGCCGGCCCAACAAGTAGATATTCCCTGTCTTGACATCGAAGACCATCTTGTGACACGACCGTGGGCCTGGGGCATTGTAATCCTGAGCCGTACTGTCGCTCAAAATCTTCCACTTGTCTTTCTGGATGTCGTACACCCAGAAGTCGTCCAAGCTTTTCCGACCATCCCAGCCTCCGAAGAGGTAGATCAGCTGGTTCTCTGGGTCCATGCACATCGCGTGTCCGCCTCGAGGCGAGGGAATATCGCCATCTGCATTCGTCCCCATCAGCCGTGTCCAAACTGCCTGTGGTTCGCTGGAATGGATGTAATCGGTGAATAACCCGGCGTCGGACATAGAGAGTAAGAGTTGCTCTGCTCGCCCCCAGTTGCCTTGGAGGACGAGGCTTTCGTGCAGCCGTGTGATCAGCGGGTTCTCAAGACGGATGTCGGCACGCTCGATGATGGACTGGAAGGGCGAGAGTAAGCGTCGTTGCCGCAGATGCTTGAGGATGTGGCGCATGACGGCGACTTCTCGATGCTGCATTTGGTGATGAGGTATGGGGGACAAGGCATGGGTAGGAGCGTACCTCTTCATAGGTCGCCGTAATCTTCTCGACGTATGTCGGATCGCTTACGCCCTTGAGCGCGATATACCAGATCGAGACGTGATACGACTGGCCGTGAGCACTGCGGGGAGTGGTTAGCGCCTGGCGGGGAGATCTGCGGTTCGAACTCACCTCAAGGGCTCGACCTTCACGTATCGCGTTGGCACCGGTACTCCTGCACTATTGACGTGTGTGATATTGAAGGTTTCCGGTTCAGTGTTGTTCTTGAGCCCGGAATGCAGCACTTGGGTCATGTTGTCCGGTGTGAGCCCCACATAGACCTTGAATTCCTTGACATTGCATGGATGGCCTGAAAAAGGCCTTAGCTACGTAGATGCTGAATCGTCATTTCACCCACTCTTCATGTACTGGAGCGAACGCCAGTCAATCGGCAGTTCATGACCAAATCGACGAGCTCACTTTGCCGAACGTTATCTGCTCTGATTCTCCATGAACACCACGGGTCGATACAGAGGTCAGAACGTACTGAGAATTGCTGGCGTCTCCAGACGCAGTAGAATCCACTGCTTCCCGCTCCCTTGGTTTGCCCCGCTCCATCTGCTAGATTGCTCCGATGGCTTGTCGACCAATATATGTTCTGGCGCGTATCTCCCACTGTGTGGGGTCGAATCTGCGATGGTGTATGGAAGAATATTGGCTTCAGTCGTCATATTCAGCCTTGAACTATCGGTATAGAGCTTGATCTTGCTGGGCGTAGGTATGGTTCGAGGGAAAGGTCAGCTAGCGCTCGAACCAGCAGGCGCCGCGTGCAATCAACGCGGATATTCAGATTTCCCACGCCCCTATTCCCTGAGTCCACGACAATGAGCGCTTACCGGGAGCGCCCAGTGCAGGAGAAAATGACGCGGGGCTTTGCAGAAAAGCCGAAGACATCCTTCCTGCGGTAAGCTGACCTCCAAAGGTAGGGCTCTGTGTTTCCGGGCATAACGATCAGGATATATAAAAGTGCTGGAAAAGCTATCCACAAGACATGCATTGACATCTAATGTCCATACACCTGGGTCTACGTCGGCCCAGATATCCATGCGCTGAAACAGTGTTTTCAGGCAGTGGTTGTGGGGTTTTTGAGCCAAAGCCAAGGCGGCCAGCAATTCGGGCGGGGCGCCCATCAAGCGGATCATTTCGGTTAGCGACCCCGGGCCCCGACCAACAGATAGAAATCCGAGTACGCCGCTCTTGTTGTTTTCCGACTTCCACCATCGTCGTCGCCCACAGCATGCCCATAGGGCCATAGCTCTGCATATCGGCGAAAAGGCTCTACCCATCATGCCTACAATGCAATTTTGTCATTTCCTCGGCGATTCAGGCGCTAGAATTCTCGGTTGCCTGTCAGATTTGTGCGTGAGTCAATCCTAAGGACAGGCATCCATTTCGTGTGACCTGTGAGTGTTTCCTTGGACGTCCTTATTCTCATCTGGATGCTCATTATGCCATATACAGTGAGCCACATTGCGAGGCACGCAAGAGATACTTCTCAAGAGGCACAGCGCTTCTATTTTCTCATCCTTAGAGTGGTTTCAGGTCTCCTCGCCATCCCTCCCGCGTTATGGAAACCAACACAGACATGCATGCATCCTGACATACATGCATGAGCGGTATCATGATGGTATGAGCGCTTTTGATATCATCCAGGCGCTATTCCACCACTGCCCGGGCGCTCCATAGCGCTCCATGCATGCTAACTAAATCGACCCATATCCACCGGCGATTCTGCTTCTCTCCCCTCTAACCGCACACAGAGATGATAGGGTGATCTAAATCAAGAACTTCTCGAGTTACTTATAATCTTCGGCCCAACGCTGGGCATTGGTTACACCTTCTCCCGCGGTTGTAACCGCCTTCCTGTCCTTCCTTTCGTTGTCATCGTCAACCACGATGAAGCCTTTCATTTACTATTCCATCCTTCACTCCCTCCTCGGTGCAAGCGTTGTGCTTGCTGCCGTCCCATTCTCTGCAGTCAAGCGCGTCTCGAACATCCCCACTATCCCGAACAAATTCATCGTCGAGGTCGACACTACAGCCAACATTCCCAACAAACGTGCTTACGCTCGTGTAAGCTCAACTCCCCGCAGCCTGCCCGTGTTTTTGTTTCTGATTGAACCTACAGACCCTCGACGCTGTCTACGATTCCATTAGAGCACGCGACGTCCAGTTCGACGTGAACAGGGAATATGAAACTTCTGGTGTCTTCGTCGGTGCTTCCCTGACCATAAACGTACGTGTCAGCTTACCGATCCGCGAGCTGAATTGTTCACCAAGACTATGTATAGAGCACTGCAGTATGTCGCTCCGAGCACCCCGACACCATGTCGTACTCACCATAGCCCAACAAGGACGCTGTCGCCCTTGATGATATCCCAGGTCTCAAAGGCATCTTCCCTGTCAGAATATACAAGAGGCCTACGTGAGTTTCACAGCAAGTGAGGTTCGAATACATTCTCACCGTGTTCCATCAGCCCCCTTGATACGCATGTCGTGACTGGCCCTGGAGATACGAAGGCCATTCCTCCCATCTTCTCCACACATGTCGCCACCGTAAGCATGTTCGTGCACATTCAATGTCACCGCATGCTCACATCCCTACTATCTATAGGGAGTCGATAAGGTCCACGCGAAGGGTTACTTCGGAAAGGGTATCAATATTGGAATGTAAGTTACCAATTCAATGACATTGGAACAGCCCCCGTACTAACGGTTTCATCCCACCAGTCTTGACACAGGTCTGTCCGTGATTACGCCGTAATATCGTACCCAGCTGACAAGGTGCTGTGTGGTCAGGTATCGACTACACTCATCCGTTGCTTGGTGGTGGTATCGGTGCTGGCAAGAAGGTCGCTGGCGGATATGACTTCGTTGGGGACGACTACGATGGTTCGAATGATCCTGTCCCTGACCCCGATCCTTTGGATCAGTGTGCAGGTTAGTGACACTTCTTCGCTGTACTTCACGCCGTTTATCAGAGCCTTACAAATTGTTGCCTCCCAGGTCACGGAACTCACGTTGCCGTAAGTGCCCACTGAAACGCACTGGCGCCAACAAACCACTGATATCCCGGTGTTTAGGGAATTATCGCTGCCTGAATCCATCGTAAACCACATATATCACTGGTGTTGCCAGATAGAGTTTCCTCCGCGGTATCTCTCGCCTTGCCGTTCCTGTCACTATAGCTCTGAGATTGCTGAGCTTGCTGTTCCTCCTCTTGACGTCTCTCCTTGAGCATCTGCTCACGATATGCGATAGCAGCGTTGACTTCGGCGCCGCTTAGACCCGTACGCCTGCCTTCGTCCTTTGCAGGGGCAAGGACGCCATCGTACTCGTCGTCTTCGCCTTCGGACAAGGGCTCCGTATACTCAGGAGCCTCAGGAGTATGGCTGCCTGTTGAAGAACTCCTACGACCGGATGCGGAAGCACGAGAAGAAGTTGGTGCAGGACGCTCGATGACACTAAGGTAGCCGGTATCCTCCTTGACAATACTGACGTCCACTGCAAAAAACGTTAGCGGGTACAGAGCAAGATGGAAACTGGTGGCCTACTCTGAGGAAGCCAGAAAGGCACAAGGTCGACACGAGAAGGGAGAAGAGTTGCACATCCATGAATGAATTTGCTGAAGGCGCGTCAAGACAATGTTTCATGAGAGTCAGCATGGGAACCGACCTGAACTTCGGGACAGCTTCAACAAGATGCGACTGAACCAGATCCTGAACCCACTGGGGTGGCTGCTGACCAAACTGCGTCTGGAGCTTGACCTCAAGTACCCCATACTTGAAAATCTCCTTGTCTTCAGGAGCAACTTGGTCGAACGGGAAGTCAATCCCAATATCCGTACGACGCCAGTTATCTCCCGAACGCTGCTTTCCATCCCAATTATCCTCCCGAATCAAAGTGAGCTCAGTGTCGAGAGAGATTCGAACACGAGCGTCACCAGGGAGCTGGAACGCCGTCCGATTATAGAACGAACGCATAACTGGTCAAGCCGACGGGTCATTTAGCCGGCATTGCAGAACGTTGGAGCTCTAGCCACGAACCTGGTACCAGATTCTTCGTAAGAACGGCATACTGCACTTCGTTTGCGAGTTGGATCATGCCATCCACTTCCTGCTGGCTCTTCTTGCCCTTCTTGACTAGTTCCTGGAAGTCGGCGTCGACGGTATACTCCCCCCGAAGGAAGGGATTGACCAAATGTTCCTTCAAGGGGAAACGAGCCTTGACGGACTTCTCACCCGTCCAGTCTTCGCGATGTGTCTTCCTCTCCACGAATATCTATAGAAAACGTAATCGATAACGAGAAGCGTTCAGGCAAACGGAAGGTGCTTACCGTCTTGTTATCCACATCTCCGTACCACCGCAAACGAATGGCTTCGGCACCTTCAGTCTTCTCCAGACGTCCAAGGTACAACTCCAAGTCCTCGTTATCGAAATAGATGGAAGTAATCGCAGCGTCCTTGGGTTCGAACTCCTTATCCGGATTGAAGACTGCCAAGACCCATGTCAGGTGTGTGAAGAGAAGAGCAGTATTCGCGGGAGAACCACTGACCTAGCACGGGCAAGTGCCGCAAGATGGCGAGTTTCAATGGGACCAAGTTGTCGGGATGTACCGGGTTAGGGGGGATGTACGGGTTACTGGTCCCCTCTGGGCGTCTACGTCAATCTGCCTGGTGCCCTGTGTTCCATTACCTCCCTCCCGCTTTCTTTCCCTTCATCCTTCACATTCACCACCACGTCGTACGACCCTCCCCAATATGAGCTCGAGCTCTCCCCCACCCAACGTGTTGCGCTATGACGTGCGTTTCTCCAGACGTTGTTCGTCATTGATGTATGAAGAGGGAGCGGGGAGGTATCCCCGTTGTCCTATCATGCACCTTCAGGCTATCTACGGCATGCCCAGCACGTTTAGATTGTCTGCAGCGTGGACAGAGCCTCGGTCGATTGGGTGTCAGGGAGCGGGGAGAGTTCGTTGGGGATCTCAGGAAACGGGGAGAGTTTATTGGGTCGTTTCTCGTTGGCAGCGCATTCGGGGTCTGCACCTCGTTTCGTATCGTATCGTTGGTTTTGGTTTCGGTTTCGGTTTCGTTTCTTTGCTTTGGTTTCGTATTATTCGCTTACCTCTCCACCTTTCGCTTTATTCGTCCTCCACCCCTCTTCTCACCCCTTTGAACGCTCGCTAACCCCCACCCCCATTGGCATGCTCGCTAACACTCGCTCTCACAGGCCGCATCGAACTCCGCACGTTCCTCATCCTCTACCTCCTCACGCTCCCGCTGCAGCTCCTCACGACGGGC